>QUSF01000014.1:715257-766047 GCA_003676055.1 Chloebia gouldiae
CCTTCCCTTCCCTTCCCTTCCCTTCCCTTCCCTTCCCTTCCCTTCCCCTTCCTTTTTCTCCCTCTCTTTACCTTGTTATTTCTCTCCTTCTTTCTTTCTTTGATAATAATTTTGGTGTCAAGGTGTCTTAAATTCTACAACACAGAGCAGCAAGGTTGGATAGGAAAGCATTTAGTGTGCCATTCATTACAAACTACAGAAATACTAAAGCTGCCAACATACACATAGTACATTCTGCAAAACACATGGCAAAAGCTCCATTGTCCTCTCTTTTTCCTTTTGTTCTTGTTTTACCTCATATGTCCCCAAATCAATAGCATTCTGTTGACTGATTCCCTGGTACTGACTACCTAGGACATTTAGCAGATGCAACTTTACAAAAAAAAAAAAAAGTTAAAACATTGTTAAACTGGCCTTACAAACTTTAAGAACCAGTATTTCTTACTGTCCTGTTTTTACTTTTTATTCTCATGGTTTTCAGTTGCTTCCTTGTTTTGCCTTGCATACAGACAGTTTTATTCAGTAATCTGATATCTGAATAACATATGGTTATATGGTTTTTTATGTTTTTTTTAATAGTGGATACATTTGCTGATATTGAGTCATGTGGCACATCATAGTACTTGGTGGTCACTAAAGCATCAGGGGGAGAGATCTCTGCACTGCTGAGCTCGAAACAATCAACTGCTACACGAGTGTCACATTTTATTCATCAGAGAGGATTTCTGATCTTAAAGAACTGAACCCCAGATTGAAACAGAACTAATGGTTGTACTTCAGATCTATGACTGTCATGTTACAAAATTCAAATAAAATACATTACTAAATAAATACATTTCTACAGCATTATACTTACCCTGAACTTATTTTTCTACTTGCTGAACCTGGAGTAATTTAGTTGGTTGGTTGATTGTTTTAGGCTTGTTTTGATTCTTTTGTTTGTTTGTGTTTGTGAATTTTGCTGTTGTTTGTTTGTTTGGGGGTGGGTTGTTTTGATTTCATTTTTACAGATAATTTCTTATTTCTTCTTTCTCACTCCTCAGAATGTTTCTCAGCTTTTTATTATATGGAGTTGGAGCTAAGATGATCTTTCTGATCTTGTTCCAAAAGTGAAATGGAAGGGCAGCTCTGCACTGACAAGCAAAACCTGACCTCCACTCTCCCTTAGCTAAGTTTTTCTGCATTTCTACATTTTAACCAGAATCACTCATTTACTATAACCTCCTATAACTTTTGATGCACCCAGAGCTTTTTAGCTTGCTTCACAAATTCTTCCTCTCTGCTTCTGTTCACCAGTTTGCCACTATGATTTGCTATTATTATACCTCTTCTCATAGTGAACCACGTACAGACTATGCCAGAAGCTCGAAACAGGAAAGGGAATTTGCTGTATCAGCAAGTGCCTTGAAAAATACTACTGAAAAATACTTTGCTGCTAGGGCAACAAAGGAGAAAAGAGTTTCTTCCTTGCCCAAATGTCTAAATTACTCCTTTGATTCCTTTTCACATTCACACACTAGTTTTCTCTGTTTAACACTTATATTAAAGTACACCTTGATTAAATATGCCTTCATTTAACTCTTCCTGGTATCTTTAGAATATGGAACTGAACTGTTACAACTTAGTCCTATATTTGATGATTTGTCTGCTGCAAAGCTGCAGAAAATATGAGTCATCTTTTGCAGGCAGTACTTTTCCGATCACCATGGCACAGGGACTCTTTTTTTTTCTTAAATTTTAAAATACCAGTCTTCAAAGCACAGTTTGAATAGCAGAGATGAATCAGAAACACCAGCCATTTTCTCCCTATGTGCCTGATTCCATTAGGAGCTGGGCAAAGATTTCTGCATCTGCAGAGCTGAACCCTTAAAAATATTTATCGTTTTATAGAGGCACCGCAGAAAAGAGACACCATTGAAGAAAATATCTCTAATCATTGCTTCATCAACCTGATCTGCCACAAGAGGGCAGAGGCTTATGTCACTCAGCTACATCTACTGTCACATGAGAATGTCAGGGATCTTTAATGGCAAAATTTATCATGTTTAAATACCAGGGTGAAAAATGAAATTCCATTAACTATTTTTAAATGTCTTTAGGCCAAAAAGCCAAATGCAGCAACAGAACTCTGTCATTGCTGTTGCAATGACTACAACTACCATATCTTGTTTATAAGGCATGTATTCCACACACACATGTATAGAAAAATATGTGTATGGAGCAAGTTTGAAAAATGTGTCAAGCCAAGATACCAAAACCTTTGTGGAATTGCTCATTATAATAAATGGATAGATTTTGAAGTGGGAAAATATTAGAAATTCAAAACTATTATGCCAGCCTTAGAATAGTTTAAACTCTACATTTGCTGAGCAAAAATGAGTGAATCTGCTAGTAAGGTCATAAATAGGCCTTCTTTTTAGGAGAGACAGTAAAAGAAACAATAGACATGGATGCTCTGACCTGCCATCATTACAGCACACTGCTGCCTTGGTGCTGAATAGGTAGCAGAGAAACTCAAATCAATAATGTGTTATATTCTGCACTGGTACAATGGTTTTCATGGAAAAGTGAGGAAATGAAAAAATCCAGCTCAGTTGTTACACTGGGGTAATTTATATTGCATACACTGACTTCCACTGCCTTAAAATTTCTGATAAATTGAAGTTGATGGAAGTATGACTTAACAATTTGTGGGCTTAGATTCTGACAAATCCCACTCCTGTTTCCTACTGCTAAGAATTGCTTATAATCACATTTGTACATTGAAAAAAGTTTCCATGGTTTATCAGCTGATTCAACTACTGAAATGAAACCTTCAATACCACTCATTGATGTATTTGTCATTAACAGAAACTGCCTAAAAAATACAGGAATTTCTTTTTCTTCTTGCCAATATTGCAGCTGTATAGGAAGAGCAGTTCTTGCCCCTGTCAGCTTTTTTTCCTGAGCACCAGCTTAGTAAAAAACTACATTACAGAAGCAAGAGAGGAAAGGATAATGCTCTTTTCAAATTTTGTTAAAGCATATTTTAACAAAATGCAGACTTTTGTATAGTGAGACTGCTACCATGCTCTCTGTTCAATGCCTTCTTAAAGATACTGTTAGACACACTCAGTGGGAGGAGAAACAGCAAAAATCCCTGCACATTTTCAAGCTCACAAAACTGATCGTGATGATTGTAATTATAAAGGACAGCATGAAGGAGGTAGTTATAAAATTCTGATAAGATAACTTGCCTAGCACAGTGCTCTGTCAAAAAATTAAAACCTATCTATTACAGGGGTAAAAAAAACCCAACAGCCTTTTCTCCACCCTCAAGAATTTTGGGAGGAAAGAAGAAAAGGAAAAAAAAGGAAAAGGAAAAGGAAAAGGAAAAGGAAAAGGAAAAGGAAAAGGAAAAGGAACCGCCACAAAACGCCTCCACAATTCTCCTCTAGGTAAAGGGATTTCATATTCCAGAATCAGAAATACATTCATTTTAAAAGATTAATATGTTGCAAAAAGTATTCCCATTTAAGTCCCATGGAGACTTAAAATTAAAAAAAAAAAAAAGTAGATTTTTGCTATTATGATTGGGAAACTAAATATAGTCTGTTGTCTGGGAATCTAGATAACCCACAGCCCCTGGTTCCCCCACAGTCCCTGGCTCTGCAATTTCCCACAGGCTACCACAGGCACAATGAGGTCAGGTGAACTGTTGGGAAACTACATTGGATTTACCAGAAACTTCTCTGGTTTCATTAAAAAACTGAACACAATTACTACATTTCCACTTTGTCCTGACAAACTAATACTGTCTGATAGAAATGTTCTGCTAGATTTTTTCCAACCAGGCCCAGTCCCCAGTCTCCGTTATAAATGAACTTGTGACAGCACTAACACCATTAATGCAGCAGGGACAAAATCAAAGGACTGATTCCAGCTTATTCTTTCAATTCTAGACCAACACTTGGACAGTTGTTAGTATCACATTCATTGTTATTATCAAGTTCATCTGATTTACTTCCAGCCCCTGTATGAATACTAGTATATAAAAATGCTTTTTTTTTTTAAACAAATGTAGCAATAGACAGTGAGAAAATAATTTCCTGAAAATCAAGTGTATTAACTTAGGATGAAACGAATGGGGTAAAAGTATATCCAGTTAAAGCAGCTCAGGTGGCTGATTCTACTAGGTTGATCCTAGGAGTTAGAAGATGATCCAGGGAAGTGAGGTACCCAGATTCCCCTCAGAAGTAAATAGATGCAGAAAAAAATCTCAGTGAACTTGCAGACAAAAAACGACCCTGTGAGGGGGGTGAGGGGGTGAAGATATCCAGTTCTAGCCAATAAACCACTGTGAGCGCAGCACATGAGCCAAAGTGCCACCAAATGTAGCCGTGACAGTGTAGCATTATTAAGGACCTTCACACGTGCATCCTCTGCACTCTGGAATAAATTATCTCAAGACAGGCACTTAATTAACTGGGACTCCCTTCTTCTGAAGATTAGCTGGCTGATGATACCTGCCTTTTTCAAAACAACTCATAAATTAAGCTAATCTGTTCAAAAGCATAAAAACTGTGGGTTTGTTCTCCTTAGCCACTGCAAATTCAAATGCATACCTCCCACTTCCCAGAGTGTGGGAAAGCTGCTTACAGCAGTAACAAAAATCAGCCCCAGTATATAGTATATAGTTATAATATATAGCATATAGTATATAGTTAGAATATATCAGGAAGGCTATTTGTATTCTTTCCCAAAATAAAACTCTACAGACTCCTTAAGCTCTTCAGTCAGTCTTTTTCCCATGTCAGGAGATGGTATATTTTGCTGAGTTAAAATCAATTGTAAATTCCCACAGATTTCAACGGAGATAGGTTATCAGTGCAAAACAGTAATACCAAAGACAAAGAAATGATACTATGTGTTTTCCTTTTATAACTGGATTAATCTGTACTTTTTAATATTTTTAAATGTCATTTCTATATCCAGAAGGTCAGCTATCATTCTCGTACCCTTTAGAATAAGACAACTGTGAAGGGGACTGATAAAAAAAAAGCTGTCATTTTAATGAAGTTTCCATTCTCAATTGGTTTTCTTAAAGAAACCTGCACATGCATAAAACCTTACAGCCAGGCCTGACTCATAGCCATTAGTTCTGCCAAGTATAAAAGACATCTATAATCCTTCCCAACAATGTATAAGACACATTTCTGCTGAATAAACTTTGCCAGTGTTATTAATCTTTTTGCTACCTAATATGCTTTTATGTTACATATCTACTTTTCACACTATTCTGTTCAGAATGTCTAATTTCTTTGGACCATTTTCAAAAACCTAAATTGGAATATTCTTCCCCAAATATTTCATATCAGTGAATCTGTAAACACAGAGAAGGATCTGAAAGAACTCACCTGATACAAATGTAGGACACTACCACAACAACTAGATCATTACAGTGAATTATGAAAGAAAGTGCTGGAAAAAAAAAGATCAAATTGTTATAGAACAGCAATTTAAATGAGAGAGAAGTGAAATTCACAAAAGGAGCTTGACTTTGTTGGGAGAGGAGAAAAATGTGATTAATAAAGGGATATCTGTGATTAGCCTACATCCACATTTTCAAAAATTTATACGACATTGCCAATTAATGGTTTGATAAGAAAATCACAAGTTATTTGGTGAAAGAAATGAAGAAAGTTGTTACCTTTTCACAGGTAATGCAGGACTCATGAGAGGAAGAGTGTGACTGATCCTCATCAGTTTCAATACAAAGTGATATCGGTTCACTGGAACTTAAGCAAAGAAAGAACATGGAAAACACAGACTTCATTGGTGAATCTCAGCTGAGCCACCAATAATTCCCAGCAAAGGGAGTGAGAAGTAGTAAAATTGCAAGACTTTTACCGTTCCCATTCATCAAGCAATATCCTAAACTCATGTTTAAAAAAAAGACCTGAGGATGTATGTATCATACAGTGAAAAATTATGTAAAAATGCCTGAAATAGCCTTTAACAGCCTATTTTTCTGGAAGGTGTATGTTCCTGCAGTGGCCTGATGTCTTCAGACATATGTTTGCACTGCTCTTCCCCAACTGTAAGCTCTGAAATCTACAGGTAACCTGGGTCTGCAGTAGCTGTGATTTTCCTTTCACAGGGGAGTCTACAGTTGACCAATTGGAGATAAAGACTGGCCAGAATTCCTTGAGGTTAGAGATATCGGAGAACATTCTTCTAGACTGCTTCTGGATATCACTCTCCACTTGCTGCTTCTTCTGCAGTCCTCCAATGCTATCAATTTCTATAAAAGAGTTCCTGGGGTTTTCTCAGTTGTGTTAGATACTTAATTGCAAATCCTACCCTTGGAACTCTTCCTGTAAATCCTTAAGTAATCTTCCTAGAGACCTGGTATCATATGTAAACAGGTGGAGGAAGTAATTTAGTTATCATCTCTTCATCTCTGTGTGAAAAACAAAGCACATTGACATCTCTGGGGAAAGAAAGAAATATACTAAGGATGTTGGAATTAAATTCAGCTTAGTTTACAAAATTATAGCACACTCCCTGAAATATAAACAGATCTACCAAATGTTTAAATCCTAATATTTTATTGCAAATATTTATACTTGGCTGCTTTAACCAAGTAGGCAATAACAATTTACAAAATTTGAATCTCATTCCATATAGTTTTCAAATACAGGTATGTACTTAGATGAAAGTAATCATCTTAACAGACACTTTTTGAGGTTATGTGCAGCAGTTACCCTTCTCCAAATGCACTTCAAAATCCAAACCTGTCTGAATCAAATAGACAGAAAGTCACATCTTTTTTACCTCATGCAGTCATGTTAAACATCACATGATTCCCTCATGTCTTTTCTCAGAACTTAGAAGGAGAGAGCAAAGAAGGGAAAAGGATCATAGGGCAGAGGGACAGAATATTTTCCTCTGCATAACTTTGAACAGCTGCTAAGCAAAAGAAGAGAAACATTCTCCTAATGATACTCCTAATGAAGTTACTTCCTTCCAGCTTCCTGACTTAAAAACCCTAAACACTTTAGATATTTGCCTAGTGCTGGGGAAAAATCTTCACTGATTTCAATGGTTTATCAGACATAAATAATTCAAAATCTGAAACACAGTACCACTTAATTACCTAAATACTGCCACCTTTATACCAGTGTCCAGAGCCAAACTAGTGGAATAACATAAGCATGACTGTTGTTTTATTAACAATTTAAATTTAAAAATATTTATTTCTCCAAGCTGACTTATTATTATAGACTTGAGCTCTTTTTCCTTGATACATCCTTAAGGTGTCTTGGGACTAATGTTAAACTTCTTCTAGCTGTATCAATTGTCTATATGTTTGCTTGATTGATAATACAAAGAAAAAAACATTAAAAATTGGCATATCAGGTCAGATGTTGTTTATGTAGCTGTAAAAAGTATCAGTCAATGATTATTTATTAGACATTTCTTGTTTATTACTAGTGACCAATGGAAATGCAGACCATTATTTCTCACATTTCATACAAGACTATATATTCACACACAGGAGTTCCATCCATCCATCCATCCGTGCATCCATCCATCCATCCATCCAAAAATTTCAGTAATGAAATAACCAATATTGTATGCATCATGTGGTCCAGCACCAAAAATCTTCTTTAGAAGGGGACAAGTGAGGCTTGGTTCTTTGTTTCCTGTTGCTGTAAGGTCTAACACAGAGCTGTGGATGGCAGTGAATACTGCAGGGTGCTTCATTCTTTATGATGCTTATGCTTATTCATAATTGCCAAGGCTGCCTAGGGCTCATCATAGGCTTAGCACCTCTTCATCTATATGTAAGAATCTAAATAATGCATAGCTCTCACAAGTCTATGTCTTTGCACTATCCCAAGAATTTCTCCCTGTTGCCCTTTATGAAATGTGAATTATTGTAAGCATAACTCAGGATTATTTTGCCTGTGTGCATTTTTTGCATTCTGGAGAAGTCTGCCGATTTAATTTAGTTCTGAAGATGTCTCTATTTAAGAAAACATGGGATATTATAAAGACTATTATTTACACAATGTCTCCATGGCTTATTTTGGTCTATATCTTCTGAGGCAAGATGAGACTCTATAAGGAACATTAAAGAGAATGAGATAAGAAGATTGTGCCTCTGATTTTCCCTATATACATGTCATTTCCTGTGGTTGAATTACTGAAACAAGGTTACTCCAGAGCTTCTTATGCTCTATGAAACTCTACAATGCAGGAAATGCAGGAAAACGTGTTGTTTTTCTGAGCAAAACCAGGATTTTTTTTCTTTCAATCAATTTAAAAACAGTCACATAGATTTTCAAATTATAAAAGAGGTCCTGAAAACTTGCTGCATGGTGCTCAGAGAAGCAAAGTCCTATTGCAAACCATAATTGATCACATTCCAGAAGAGAGTTCTCTATCCTACGAAGCTATCCAATATGACAAAGTAAAAAACCTTCTTGTAATAAACATTTTGGAAGGAGCAGTTCAGTGTTGAAACTCAGAGTGGTGGGGAACTTTGCGCACTTTGCATTTCTTTTTTTCATTAACATTTCATTTATGTTCAACTATGAGTTATTACATTCACTGCTTCCAAAGTTTCAGACTAGTTGAGTGCAACGGACTCCTTGCACACCTAACATGTTTATGGAAAAGGAGAACAGAGAGCAGACCTTTACAGAGAATGTAAACAATGAATGAAGTATCAAATCATCCTCTGTAGTATTATAAAACAACAAGAAGAGCTTAAACAGAAGTACATAAAAAAAATAAGTATAAAAGCTGAGGACATCACTCAATCAAAATTAAAATCCATTAGCAGCTCAGATGATGAAAGTTTGTTTCTGTTTAATTTTAATATAGATCAAGCAAATGAGATATAAAAGATAATTAAATAGTGTGTCTGTTTACTTCAAAAAAAATCCCAACAAAAATTAAAATTCGCAGAGTCTGTAGTTTTGAAGTTGGGTATTTCAATGATTGCCTTACTTTTGGGGGCATATGCCCATGAGTATCACCTAAGAGTTCTGCAGTAAGGCCTAGAGCAATAAATGAAAAGAAAAATCAGTGTAGGAAGAGACTGCAACTAATAAATATTTGATCAGATACACAAATTCACACAGTTTGATAATGCCTTGAGGAATTTCCCATAAATTATTAACTCCTGCAATGTAAACGTGTGGTATTATGTTCCTTAAGAAACAGCAAGCCAATAAAGAGCTATTAATTTTTTCAAGTAATTTTTTTCCAGAAGTACATAGATCTGAAATAGTGTAGGCTTATATAAAATAATGTGAAAAAAATAATGTGTGAATAAAAAATGAAAATAATAAAATATAAAGAAAGGTGCCCCAAAAGATTAGAATCTCTAGAGTCATTCCCACTTCTCTGAAGAATGACGCAATTTTAAGATGGGAATTGAAGGTGTTTTTAACAATTAAATTACCTTAGGAAAAAAATCAGTCCTAAAGTAAAAAGTATCTGGGACAGAAACACCTCTTGACACTTATCTTGGTTATTTAAATGCCAAATGTTACTTCAACAAAACACATTTGGGGTAGGGCTTACATTTAACTCAGGAGCAGCTGCAAGAGTAACATCACAGGATTGGACTGCACAGCACAAATTATGATTTTCACGGTTATTTCTACAATGCAAAGAGATTCCTGTAGTGACAGAATCTTTGTAGATTTCTGTTACTATGGGTCAGGCAGTTCTCCTGCACATCCTCCCTTGGTGCAAGGCAGTGATCACGCTGAAATACAGGGACCTGCTGAAGAGGCAGAAGTGCTCTTTGCCCCTCTTAGAGAAAGAGCACCTCGGTGTGTGTGACACAGACACATCAGTGCAGTGCTACTAACAGGAGGGGAGAAATGGACAGTGGTTAGGCAGCAGGGAGAGCTTAAAGAAAGAATTTTCCATTACTGTTTCATTGGAAATAGAAGGAAAATACTTCAATTGTTCTCAGGATGGATCAGAACTTCAGAGTCCTCACTACCAAAATACAGCAACTGGGAGAATCTAGGTAGTCTTTCACATGGATTTTCTGTATGCATTTGAAGATGTCCAGCAGTCACACACACTGGGATATTTAGTAACCATATTATGTCATCCTTTGCCCTTGCAATTTTTCCTTTAGGGAGGCCTCTAAAAAGGAAACACCTTTCTTTCTGATCACTCTAAAATGAAATAATGAACTGAAATGCATTTCAGTCTGAATAAATTAATCTGAAACCAAGCATGAAAAGCACATAAAAAACATTCTTCATCTTCACATTTCTGCACAGTATATTTTCCTGCCTATGAACTCTGTATAGCTCATGTCTGCAGGAAGCAACATGGAAAATGTTCTGCTTCTGCAAAACTGAAAATGTTATACAGAGATGGACTTTTTACAAATCAGATACAACTTGGAAATCCTAAATGCTGTTAGGAAGAGCTGTCTATATGAACTGCTGTATGTAATAGAGGGGTTTGCATACATTTGAAATTAAAGTCTGTGCTAATTGATCCTAGTAAATTACATAACATTTTTTAGGAAAAAGAAGGGGTAGCATTTTCTCCACGGTGTCTTAGTCATTGAAGCTGTCAGGAAAAGCATTGTAGTCTATTAATTTATAGTCTATATATTTACAGGAATACATTGAGTCCCACAGTGAATTACATGCAAGTTTTTTTCCAAATTGCACCTTTATAAATAATAATTTAGCACAGGAAACATTCAAGTTATTCTGTTTCATTTTATGGAGGGCAAGTATTTAGGGACTAATAACATCAAAAGCAAATTGTAAAAACTTTAAATATTTCTATTTCTATTAAACTTGCAATAAAAACACAGAAATCTGTCTATCCATGATGGAATAAAACCCCCACAAATCTGGTTTGATTGATTGTCATGCACAAAGCTAAGGAAGCATTTATATAGATAAAACATTCTTACTTGAGCCATGTGAGTTTCTTAGACTCTAATTCTCACAAATATTTATGTTCGGCTGTTTAGGGTGCAAGTAAACCAAATGTTACTTCTATTTTCCTTTGTTTTAAATACAACGTCTCCATATTCTATGTGAAATCAAAGGTTTTGCAATCATGTTCCGTGTAAACTTTGCTTGATTTCATGAATGTGGAGGAGTCCATAATTTTTGATAAGCATGTTTTAGGTTTAGGAAACTGTCTCAAGCAGGAATCTCTAGTATAAAGAGGAATAATTCAATGTTTGAAATCTACGGTAGTTTCAGTTTTGCAGAAACTGGGCACAAAGGAAGCCAGTTTAAACTAGTTGGAAAACATAGAAGTTTATCAACTCCTTGTTAGTATTTTTTACTAAATAAAATATACATGCACATTATATTTTCCTAAAAGTATAAATTTCAGTTATAAAGACCTTATCACATGTTAATATTGAATTCCTAAATTTATCAAAAGCACAGAAGAGATACTGGCAGAGATCTTTACAGATAATTCTGTCAATGAAGAAGTCAGCTGCCACTGAATTTCAATATCTACAATTTTTTCCATTTAATTCCAGTGAAGAATCCTTCAGAACTAAATCTATATTTCAGCATTTTATACACAGAGACAAAATCAATATGACAGTTTGAATCTTTATTCAAAATTTGGTCCTGCAAGTTAATATTCAGCACTAGAAGGGGCCACGCAAGAGGTTTCTAAGGAAATACTACATGAAGGGGCTAATATCTTTGAAATTCATGTAAAAGATGACACTGCAATTAAGCCAGAGACGTGCCCTGTATGAGCCATAAGAACCCAATTGTTTAGAGAGGAGATCCTTTCACCTGAATATGGGTGGTGCAAATTTTTCTGTGCACACAAAGGAATTAGTCAAGCTGGGGGGCAGGGAGTGGGGCTTTTTGTTTGTTTGGGGTTTTGTTGTTTGTTGGCTGGTTGTTTCTTTTTATAGATATACTTCCTATTTTAACAACCATACAATACCAACATTAAACACGTGACAGGCAGTGACACAACAAATTGATTGAGGGTTTTTTAAAGGTTAGTAGCAGTCTCAGGGCTCTAAAAACACTCCTTAAAAGTCACTGTACATGATATGCAATTAGATGGCTGAGATTCTGCAAAATTTGGCATATGTCAGAGATAAGACTCCCTGCAGAGTTGCTCTGACTGCAGAATAGATGTGACCTTTTAAGGTCATAAAAAACAATAGTAGAGTTAAAAATCATGCTTTCCCAAGTATTTAAAAAGAGTTCAAAATGCTTACATGCATACATACAATGTATGTATGTATATGTGTAATCCATATACATACATACATTGTCCCTATAGCCAATCAAGTTTAGTCCAGAGAAAAACCTCACAGAACTAAACTCACCTTGATGAACTTGGTCTTGCAAGGTCTCCAGGACCCTTTATCTACCCTTTAAATTGGACAGCACAAGTCAATCCTATACTTTCTTCTGACTGAGCTTTCAGTACTCTAAAATGAAAGAGATAATATAAGAAATTAATCATGATCCTGCAAAATTCTTTATTTCTTCTCTGAGCTTGAGCAAAGGGCAAAAAAATCCCTGAATTTAAATTAGCATAAAGTGTTGTGCAGATATTAAGTTAATTCACTGCCTTTGTTTGCTTGTCCGGTAAACTGGTAGATCTTCAGAGTAAAAGTAGTTTTTTGACTGAGAATTCACAGTACTGGTCAAATAAGCTTTTGTAGGATTTGACCACAAACATTTCTCTGTTTTGCTTCCAAGGTATTTCTTTGTATTAGAATAACTCGGTGAAAGGCACATAGTGACAGGAGAGACTGGCTGCAGACAGTGAAAGCCTACTGAAGATTATTACAGCCTTCCCAGTGACTTTAATGGGTTTTGGATCAGACACCTAGGAACAGAAAAACATGATAGAACCGGCTGAAAATATGATAGCAGACGTGGATTAACTTAAAACTGGACATTGCAGATGAAGCCAGAGCAGTTGCAGCAGAGACTCTCAGGTGTACCTGGGGATACACTGCAGGACTTGCTGTGCAGGGCTGGAGGAATGATGGGAAGATACTGAAGTTTTCAGAACAATGAAGTACCAGTGAAATAGCTACAAGTGAGGAATAGCAAGTGAGGAAATCAGTTTCCATCTGCTATTCTGTATGGTCTTAATTGCACAACAAAGTAAACAGAACATATCAAACATGATTTTTTATGGTTACTGTCAGTTTGAGAGTTCCTTTTGCAGGGTTGGCTTCTTCTCCCAAAGCAGCTAATGACAGGACTAGAGAAAATGGCCTCAAGCTGCGCCAGGAGAGGCTTAGGTTGGACAGTAGGAGGAATTTAATCACAGAAAGAGTGATTAAACTTCGTAATGGACAGCCCAGGAGGTGTGAAGGCACCGCCCCTGGAGGTGTTTAGGGCTGGACATGTCACATAGTGCCATGGTCTATTGAAAAGGCGGCATTCAGTCCTGGGTGTGACTTGATGATCTCAGAGGTCTTCTGCAACATAATTGATTCTGAATTGCTTCACCTATTTTTGGCTGCAGAGTAGCTGGATAATTATTTCAACTACATGGAGAAAACAAATTCATCGCCTTTCCTTTCTGGCTAATGAAATGTGAATGGACAGTGAGAAGGATTGCCATGAGATGGGCACATTGATCATCACTCTACACACAAAGATAGTGAAAAGCAAAGGGTAAATTAGAGGAAATGAGGAGCTTCAAAAATGCTTTAACATTTCCAAAGCAGCAGCTTTGGAAAAGATAGCATTCTCTTAAGAGGCACATTAAAACTAAGGAAGTGACAAGACATAGAAGGTATGTTTGGCCTCAGGGCAAGTACCATCTGGCACTCTTGTTTAAAATGAGAGTGAAGCAGTTAGAGAGCTTTGGAAGTGAATGCTGTAACAAGAAAAAATGTGATACATTTCAAGAGAAGGTCTAAGATTTAGAGACTTAAGATTTTTCTTGCTTGCTTTGTTTTTAACCCTGTGTACATTTTTTAAAAGGTTAGTGCATGATTTCCAAATATCACTGCACATCCTTGCATCCGTGCATTGTTTCATAAGCCCTGGTCTCTTTCACTGTTTTAGTGACCTATCAGTGCTGGGAATCTCCATCTTCGGCTGATCTGAACTATAAGTAATCGAAATATCTTTGAAAATTATATCATGAAGGGGAGAGGATACATGTTCAACATCAGGAAAGATTTTCTAGCAGTGAAATATAGAAATTTTACTGTTAATTGGGAAATTAGTGTGAAGCAGAAAGCTTAAGTTTGTGAGTCACAATCTTGTAAGATTATTCAACCAGGTGAGAGGGAACTAAATGAGAAATGTTATGAAGTAAGGAAGCAAACAGAATACAATCCCAGTTCCAGGTGATCCCAGATAATATAGCCTAAGCTGAATTTTATGCTGTAGCAACTTGACAGATGTTGACACCTAAGATAGTTCATTTGCAGCTAGCTTGGTTATCACTGTACTAGATTTAAATCTGCACCTTCATGAATAAACTGAACAGATACCAAAAAAATCCCCAAAACCCACAAAGTAAAAGATGACATTTTTCAGTTGCTCATGTACAAATCCTATGAGACTCACTAATAACTCCACAATAAAAGGAAAATAAAATTCTTATTGTGAAAAAGAAATTGAACATAACTGGCATTCCTGAGACTTGATGTGATGATTCATGACTTGAATGCTAATATAGCTGGTTATTGCATATTAATAAAAAGACCACGTGAAAGATGTGGTACATATTCAGCATTCTACATCTCTCTCTTTTACAGCTCCTGGCAAATCAGGAGCATAGGCTTTAAATGCACCTAGAGGAAAATGTTAACAATGACAAGGTAGAAATCTGTTACAGATTATCAGATCAGATGAGTTTCTTTTAAAATGCATGTCAATGATAAGTTCAAACAAAGAAAGAACACAATTTTTTACATAAAATAGGAGCTATACATTTGAAGTTTTGTGCATGCGATGATAAAGAAATATTTACTGAATAAAATAAAAAAACAAACAACAAACACCCCAAAACAAACACCACAAGAGACATATCGACTGATAAAGGCATGGTAGTTATATATATTAGTGCTCAAGTATATATAATATATATAATAAATATATATAATATATATAATATATATATTATATACTTGAATACATATATATACAAGTATATATATGTATATCATATATACCTGTGTGTGTATATATATAGCTCTATATATATATATTCTGATAACATTATAACCTCCAAAGCTGAACCAGTCACATAACCACATGAGACTGGAATAAGACTGTGACTATGCAGACATAAAATTCCATTTTCTATCAGTTCTGGGGAAAACTGATGAAAATATTTACATTCTTCTCCTTCCCCAAGTGTGTTCTTTTCAAAAACAAAAATGCCATTTGATTATGATATACATAATGTTTAAAATACTCAGCTGTTTTAATATTACTTAGTTTTGTTGAATTGAAAACTGGAAGTATAAAATGCAAACATGTGGATATAAAATGTAAGCTTTTTGCATGGGAAGAATCCAACGTTATAATTTTTTGAAAGATCATTTATGGAACACCGATTTTACTTTCTACAAAATACTCTGAAGTTTTCTAATATTGTACAGCTAAAAAAACTGCAAACCTTGAAGTTCAAGATTCTGACTTAGAGTGTTTCTGTTTCACATAAGACTATTTGAGGACCATTAGTGCTGCCTGGGACTTTTACCTTCTGTTGTTATTAATTTCTTGTCAGCAAACTCTGTTCTCACACTGGCTGCTGCTCAGCAGTATATCTTTATTGTTAGATGTGTGACTTCATTTAGTTTCCTTCAGAGTGAAGGATGGAAGCTCATGTAACTGCTGTTCCAAAGTTTCCAGAGTCTTTTCCACTTGAGGGAGAAGCATAATTTATCTTTAAATTCATGTGCATAGCAAACAAATCAGCTTTTCTGCATGCAATAAGTCTTTCAAAGCCTACAGACACCTCGTATTTTGATAGTGTTTATGGATAACTTTAATAAACCTTATCCTATGTATCCAGAGGTTCCAGATTTCCCCTTCTACAAAGTGTCAAATAGAAAAGGCACAGGGAGAAGGAAGTGCCTTTCTGCTTCTAGCTGCCTAATGACTTCCTGGGAAACTGAGGATGCCTAAGGAAACTATAGATAGTATCTACTTGCAACTCCAGCTTCTGTGGCCTGTGCCCTTATTCTTGGTATGCATCACGTCTGTCTCTGTGGCATTATAACACGGCATAACTGGTAAGGAAATGCTTCCTTTTGAGATTTGCCATCTGAGTTCACATGATTTGCAGTCTTCTGCCATCTGCAGATGAAGAATCTGTAGCCTAATACAGGTCTTCCTCATTCTTTTTTCTCCTTCTAAACATTGTTTTCTTTACTAATGTATGTAAAGGCATAGAGGTACAAATCATCATTCTTGAGTGAAGAGAATTCTGTACTTCCTGTCATGAAAATAAACATAGGTCTTGCCCTTGTATTTATATGAAGCAGAGAGGTCAAGATGGCTAAGATTAACTATTTAAACGATCACAAAAACCTTAAGCAGAGAGGATTTCCTGTGCAAAAAACTGATGTGAAAATAAATTAGAGAGACATTTTTCTCTCCTGTTTACAAAAAATATCAGAACTGTGTCCTTAAAGATACTGGGAAACCCCACAACATTACTTTAGTGTCTTGGGTCCTGATATATGATCAAAATAATGCAGTGAAGGCTCTGGTCATCTGCCTAATGCCAAAAGCTGACTAAGAGCTTTGGAACAGAAAAACAAATTCACAGAGAACCTCACACATTAGCAAATAAAGTCTTGCATACAAGATTAATCATATGACATCTTATAATTTTACCAGCCTTTACAGAATTCCAGCCCACTTTGCATCTTCCTTGATCTTCTCATATATTTCTGTCTTCAGCCTTTCTTTTATCCAGCAATAGGGAAAACACTATGAATAAAAAGAAAAATAGAGATGATTTTTTTCCAAAAATAAAAATCCTGAATATTTCTTATGTATTTGCAGATAAAGGACTGTCCATGGCTGACCATGACAATATAGCTAAGCTTAACTTGCATACTTCATAGTAGTTTTATGGACAATAATAACTGGTCTGAGAGTTAGCAGAGGGTGGTCCCTGTGAGCTGTATCACACTAACAGCTACTAAAGGCCATTGTTACCCCTTGTCACCAAAGTGAGGTATGCAGGATGGAAAACTTACTAAAGGGCAATCAATTTGAAATATAAATAATAAGAATGCAATTTATATTACAACATGATCTCCTTTAACTTTCATCCATTGAGCTACATTATGCATTCAGTTAATATCAGGGCAGCCTAAGCTGACCAGGATTAAGTGACAGAACTTGGCTGATTAAATTGCTTTAAGGTGATTCACATGGTGCTAATAGTGTAGATATCAACAACAAATGGTGGTGAATAATGTAATAGAGAGAGACAAATAACCTGCAGTTAGCTGAGGCTAATTTTATCAGCAGGTGCTGGATACAGTCCATAGCTATTACAGTGCTGAAAATAAAAAAGCATACAGTAAATAACTCTAATGCTATGAGTTACAGTTTGCATGTTACTTAAATTGTATGCAGTCATCCTGTATTCTGAGGTGTCAGCAACAACCTAATTGCTAGCCTTTTGTTCCTTTAATGTTTACTTTGAGAGGTGTTTCTGGGGAAAAAAAAAAGTAAAAAAAAAAGTAAAAAAAAAAAAAGTTTAAAAAAGTTTAAAAAGTAGAAGGAAATATGCTTGGATGCACAATGGAGAGGTCACAGGTACTTGGGAGTATTTACCATATGTGGATTTTAGTTTCCATCTGTGTTTCTCATTAGCATTAAAATCCTTGAACTACCTGTAATGAAATTGATGGAATATGTACAGTTATAAAAGCTATACAGCTATAAAAGCTGTATTATGTCATCTGGTGGTAGCTAAATTCTGCACATGGGTGAGTGGTATTTTGACTCTGGATGTAGGCAGGAACAGCTCTGAGAATACTTGGCTTGAATCCCTTCAGGTAATGGAGAACCTCAGTTTTAGAACCTCAATATTTTTGAGTAGGGTTTTCAATTCTGGGCATCATATTTTCAGAGGAAGTTAGGTATATAAATTCTCCTGGGTTTCAGTGGCAGTTAAGATATATAAGACTAAGATAGGTGGTTAGGATAAAAGATAACCGAAGAACTGTACCAAAAATTATTATATGAAAGGGACATTGTCACCACTAGGTTGTCTTCTTTTTTCTATTCCAGAAGTTAAATTTTAAACAAAGAGTAAACCTACCTGAAATATTAAAAGAAAGATTAAAATGCTATCTACTGGAGAGGCACACTGTTTGTTCACAGAACCATAGAATCTCAACACTCTGTATGGTTTTGATGCCATTAGTATTTAAAAGATTTTTTGTAATAATGCCAATTCACTATTGATAGTGGCAACAAAGTTTATCAATTATGAATTCACAATTTCAGTTGTCATGTGTAATCCAGTACAGAAAAAATTAATTGCTTTAAAGGCATTTTCTTATTCTCATTGCAATTAATTGAAAACTAGGTCAACAGCCACTCCAGACAGACGGTAATATCAAATGTGGGGAAATGTTACACAGAAATAATTAAGCACTGGGTATATTAAATTGTGATAACATTCTTTCAACATTAAGCACTGACATATAAATTTGAAAGCAGGTTCTTTTGCTTCATGTTATATGCAGTTTCAGGACTGCAACACAAGGAAAACATCACTTTTCTTTTGTGCCTCAGTAATTGCTACGTGATAAACATGCACAAGATAAACATGCACACATTCCACATGATAATGAGTGGACTAGTAGAAACTAGTAATTACATTTTCCTCTTTTTTATTTTTAAGGTAGTTAATTTATGCACCTGATTTTTCAGGTGCTTGTACACAGTCATTAAAAATGACCTCCCAGAAAAGCAGGAATGCTGAAAAATGAGGAAATGAGGCAGGATGGCAGGCTGACTGTTACTAAGTATAGCCCTTTTCTGTGCTGGGAAATGCTCTTGTAAATACAGTAATTATATATGATGGAAATTTTCATAAACTTTTCAAATTCAACAGTATTAAAATGTTAGTAAGAGACCTCTCACTGTTTTTCTTCTAAATCCCTGTTTACCACTTTGTTACAAAATTCACTCGAAGCTGAAATCTGATGTTTATCATAATAATCTAAAATATTAAACTTTTGTATTGTTTTGTTATCTAAAATCTGCCCTTTTCCTCTCAGAATATGAAAAAATTGTTTATTATGTTCCAGTTTGAAAAATGAAGCAAGAAAATGAAAAAATAAATTTGTTTTAGTCAACACCAAATGAGTGGACTAAAAATTTAGTCTTAACATTAAACTGTGAGACTTCATAAAATTAATCACTGGATGTGTACAATGGCATCGACTCTAGCACAAATATCCTTAAAGCTGGCAAGCTGTGAAACATTGGCTGCCTCCATCTATTAATAAACACCTTACAGTGAGGAGCACTTCATAAATGTAGATATTCATTTTGTGGAATTAATTTATCAATAGTATTTGAGATTCAGAAATACCAGTGTACATAGTATCCACAATGGCTTTCTAGATAGGAATCCGATGGCTGCATGTATTGTCTTTAGAGACTAGGTCTGCCTCCCAGAATTTTCACAGAAGCATCAGCTTTTTCATCTGCATCTGGTATCAGGGAAATCTGCTTTCCTCACTAGTAACTCCACTAAAATTACAAAAATGCACTAAAAGAATTTTCACCTGCATTCTTTGGTCAAGCCAGTATAAATTCAGGATTGTAAAGTCTTAAATGACCTTCTCCTGACATTGGTCCAGTATTGCTTTACCTCTAGTACACTTTGGAATGCACTTGTCACGTTAAGGATGTCTCTGAAGGTAGATTCACTGGTTGGTAGAAGAACACCAACATGCACTTTTTGAGTTTTCCTCTCGCCATGCCTGAATTCCTCACTGCTAAAGGGAACTGAGAAACTGTTCAGTTCCTCACTGAACTCTGCAATGCTAGGAAGACAGTATTTCAAAGCTATGGAATGTCCATTACCCTTCTGTGCAGTGTTAAAGGCCTTTAAAATCACTTTAAAAAACCCATTAATTTCAACAGGATGATTTCTTTGGTATCCTAAAGTTTAGTATCCTGCTATATGAACTGATACAAGAATGTGAAGATGGTGGACTGATGTCAGTCTGAATGTTTGAGATAACATCTGAGTAACAAGTAATACCATGTCCACTCTGTTGTGTTTTACCTGTCTTTTTCTAAGCTTACCAAAGCTTCATAACTCAAAGAGAAATGCTGAACATTTTGATTGGGGTCCACATTTGCCTCAGTACTTGTATGGTAGCTAATACAATGGACTAAAATCAAAGCTTTATTGAAAACAAAATATTAAATAGCAATAGAAACTCAAATAATACCAACATCTCTCAAGAGCACAGCACATTGATTGCCTTATACCTTTCATAGGAGAATTTTAGAAGAAAAATAAAATGTAGATTGATTGTACTTCAAATATGGAATAGCATTAGGTATTGTACAAACGTGGCAAAATTTTCTCAAAAGGAAAATGAACATTTATAAGTAAAGCCCACTCTGTTTCGCTTCCTTTTTCATTATAGCTGATGTTTCATTTTAACATGTGCATTTGAAACTCACTTTGTGTTTTAATGGAATGCTCTGGGCCAAATAGATCCCTGGTGTAACATTGCTTGTGCATGTCAGACAACTATTACAATTTCTAATGGCATGAGTTCGGGGTGGCTGCATTATTCATGTGGGGTTTATTGATAAAAAGGTCATACAGGTCAATGCATGAATTCAAAATACTTCTACAGGTCAGAAATGTATTCTTTACATATATTTAAAATGTGTGCTGATAGATTTTGCTTTTTTAAATTGATGGGTACTGATATTATTTATTTTACTCTGTCTATGAGGTCAAATTTCATTAGCTACTATTTGCAGGCTCTGAATGAAATGAAGACTACAATAAGCTTTAAATTAGAAAGTACCAAAACATAATTCCAGTGCTGCAGCAGATTCTCATTTTCTTAAAAGATTAATGGAGAAGACTTGTAGAACAATTTCTGTATCCTGTAGCAATTCATTTAGCATATTCATTATGCTGGACATCATGTTCTGTTTGAGTATTTGCAAGAACTTGCTCTATTTTTTAGCAATAAAGCTCCTGAATTTTCTTCATTATGAAAATAAGATTTGATTCTACAGGGCTGTCTATAAGAAATACTTGAAAGAGTTCATTATATTTCTACATCATTATAACAATATCCTGGAGTTACATTTTATGTGTCGTGGCGACTCTATGCCCTTTCTTCATGCAGTTCCTGCAGCAGGAGATGCAGCTGAAGAAAAATTACATCCTCTCTATATTGCTTTTATATTATTCCTGTTCCCCCTGGAGCTGTGGTTTCAGATGTGAACTGGAGGAACCCAAATAAGTCTTGTAATTTACATCATGAGCTAGACCATTCACAGGCAGCTCCAGCATTTAGTATGCAGAAACACAAAGTAGAAAACCGTTGCAGAGTTTCACAAACTATCACCTGACAGAAATAAATGCTCACTTTGTGTGGAGGGGCATAGACAATGTCCTTCATTTCACATGGCAACACCATGGCTTTGACTTAACCAAGGACCGAATGACTCATTATAATGAGCCGTGGCCAAGAGGACACTGCAAACAAGGCCTGAGCTCATCATGAGCCACGACTGACACATAGGGAGGATCTGAGCCTTGGCGCAGACCACGGATCAAAACTGACAGGGAACGGTACCTGGAACTGCTGGAAGGGGGTGCTGTGATCTGAGTGGATCAATATTTGGCTATAAAGACACTTGGTACTAGAGGCTGGGGCTGGAGAGAATGTTATGGGGACTTCCAACCAGTGTAGAAGAAGAGTGCCTGAGGTGGAACTGCTTATGAATTGGTGCTGAGCCTCTGCCCAAGGGCTTGACACAGAGACTGGGCAGAGGCAGTATCACAGTCCCTGGATTTCACTGTTCTGACTCACTGGGCTGGTAATTAGGGTCAGTTAGTAGTGCATATGTGTATGAAATTTTTCTGACACAGCTTTTTTTGTTGCTCTACTTACATTGAACTTAGCAAAGGCATAACATTGAGTGACATCATTCCATTCCTTTCTGTAGTGTTTGAGGATAGAACAGTCAATTCAGGTTTTCATCACTTTTTAGAAGCCATTTATCAATATTTGCCTTCAATCTCTCCAATTGTGTTTATGAAAAGCTCTACTGTGTTTATGAAAAAAATCTACTGGACTGGAGAAACCTGAGCCATTTCCATATATTGGGAGCATCTTGTGCTCCCAATATCAGTCAGAAAATGAAGTCTTAAAAGATCCTAGTGACAGATAGAAAGTTAAGGTTTAGAGAACTGAAGAAACCAGTGGTAAAAGTGTATTGCCAAAGAGCAAATGTCACTTAGATACTATTTTGAAAGTTCTCCTTCTTTTGAGTGTATCCAAAAGTAGCTAACCAAAATTCTTTGTAATCAGAATAAAAACCCTGCTGATCTTGTTTTTCAAGAAATTATCCTGTGTTAATTATTGAACAGATGACTCACTATTTCCACAATTTCCTGTAAACATACACATATTTCATGAGATCCTGTGGGAGAGAATATTTTAGAAACATAAAGCCATAAACTTATAATTACCTCTGCTCTTTGGCAATGTCTGACACATGTAGGCCAAGCATTCTTTTTTTTAACTGAAAATTTACATTCTTACTATGAAGATCAACTCATTTTTTATTTCATAGCATTGTGTTTTAACCATAATTTCTTTAGCTATGCTTCATGTCATCCTATTAGTCTATGTTCGCAAACAGAATAGGGTATACAGAAAGCAAATTGTTAATCAAATCTCTTCTCACTCTTTTATTCTTTCCTCTAGTAATCCCTACATGTTCTTGGTATTAATCACAAAAAACTTAAGAGTTGTCCTTGTTAAAAATTCAACTCAAGAATTCAGTATGACCTTTTGCATCTAGACCCTGATTTAAGAGCCAACAGAGCTAAAATCATAAGATAATACGCTGCTGTAGCACATTAAAAGGTCAAATTTAAATGAGTTCAGGTTGACATACTGTTCTTTGTCTTAGGGAGGAATCAATTATGAACTTCAGTTAAATATCTAACTCCCATGACTTTTTCTCAAATGGCATATATTGATAAATTTAGGCCATAATTACACAAGTATTACTTAACATCCAAGTCCTAATCAGTCACATCAGAATCAAGAGCTATTTAATATTTGCAAAATTAAATATATGCATTAGTGTTTGGGGGATTGATGTTTTCTACAGTAAAATCTCATATGTGTGCAACAGTGTGTTCCAGACTACCGACTGTGAAGGGAGATTCCTGTCCTCAGCAGAAAGTAACTTTTACCTTACACCTTACACTGATTACTTATGGTAGTTTTAACAGCTAAGATTGAAGGAGTTAAGCAGTTATAACAGCTAAAACTGAATAGGGCCTTCAATCACTCTGTCATGGACAAGGGCTGATTCTGAATGTTGAGGTCAAAAACTCTTTCCTTCTTCTCCATTTCTTTGTATGAGGTATCTGTGTCAGCTGTCTGGGGTCCAGAAAGCTGGCAGCTGGTGGAGACTTATTATTTCCCTATCCCTGTTACAAAAGAAAACATATTTTGTGTTAAGGTCTTGCAATGAGATCCATTATGCCCACAGAAAGTCGCAAGGTCAGCATGTCCCTCTAAATACTTCCCTTCATGAAGAAATTAGTCTCACAATCATAAAGTCCCAAATTAAAAAATCTGTCTCACTTTTCCTCGAACCACTGTGTCCATATACATATGTATGCACATGTGAGTGTAGATCTGAATCTATACATACACATATATACACACTGAGACCAAATGCAAATAATATGGGTAGGGGCTCTAAGCATTGTTTCAACTTGTTTATTCTGAACAGCTACATTATGCCCTAGTGGACTTTTTTTTCAGTGTTGGACTTCTGCCATTGACTTCAAAGGAATCAGATTCAGACCACTGGAAAAAAAAAAGCAAATTTTGAAACCAATAAGATGTAAAAAGCCTGGCTTTGAAAGTCATGATAGGAAGCTCAGAGTTTACACTCCCCTATGTAGAAATAACCTGTAGGGGGGAGAATGGGACCTTTAGATAATTAACTATTCAGTAAGTCTTAAGCAGCTCAATAGTGCTTTTTATCTTCAAAGTGCTTTTTAAACATTAACTAAGTAATCCTCTCAATCCTCTGAAGAAAATAATTTGGTATTTATTTTCCTGGTGAAGAATTGCTATAAATTAAAAGAAAATGCTGAAAATAGTACTTTTCATGTACATTTTTTTAAAGAAAAAAAATAATCCGAGGCTCTCCATCTGCATTCCCGTGGTATTTACTTCACCTCAAGAGTTACTGCTCCAAAGTAAATGTAAAATCTGTATGACTGTCCATTGTCAGAGATGGAAAACCTACTGCAGAAAGTAGCTGCCTCTGAACTCTACTGTTCTCCCAGATAATTGTACTCCTAAGCAAACTTTTATAGCACATTCTTCAAATAGCCTTAACTGTCATGAACTGCCCAGATTTGTGGAAGAACGGTTTGACTGCAAATTCTCATAGTGGAAGAAATTTTCTATAGAGAAATGTAAAGTAGTGCACCTGGGAAAAAAATGAGAGATATCTAGAAGAAAAATATTACCAAAAAGGAGTAAGAACCCATGGTTGTGACACAAAATTCTATAAAAATATCAACTTGATAGCCAATATAACTAAGAAAGTAAAGCAAATGCTAATAATTTTTAATAAATGTTCAGTGGTTTCCTTTTAAGTATACATTTCACTGCATTATTGCACCACTGCTTTATTTATATTTACAATTACATACACAAATGACTGGAGAATAAGAATAATTTTAAATAGGATTTCAGGTTTTGGTGTTATGTCTTAACAATGGAAGTAGTAGATTTCCCACATTGTTTTCCAAGCAAATGGTGTTTCTCTAATAACTGGAGTGTCATGCATGCTTGAGCCTCTCAGATTTACAGTTGTATCAAAAAGACTGAGAAAGATAAGCATAGCTTGCATCAATCAACATGTTTGTATAGGTGAACTTTGAATATTTCAAACTTGTAAATTTTTTCTATCTCTATGGCCACAATAAATGTAAAGGTTTTCAAGGTCTATACTCTAATATTACCCCATCACCACCCCCCACCCTCCCCCCAATTAATTTAAACTGCCCATATTTCCAGTATTTTCTTCTAGGTGTGCAGTTTTCCTTAATATGGTAATTTTAATTAAACATTTATTTCTATTTCCACAAAAACATTTCCACTTTCCCCCAACATTTTAGTGTATAAACTCATTTTGATTGAAATGTCAAGATCAGTAGATATTTTAGTAAAAATGAAAAGCACCCCACTATCTGAAATCCTGCAAAGTGAAAGCAGTTTCACTAATAGAGGCAGGAGAATGATGTCTTCCTCCCCACTGAGGTTCAAGTATGAGCCTTTGTAACTGATAACAAACAAGAGACTAATGAAGTGTTAGCCATTAAAGGAAACCACAATGGCTCTAGCTCGCATCTAAAGTTTATCTGCAGTTTACTTTCTACTTGACAGTCAGTTTACAAGCTAAATTTTCCTTCAAATCCAAATATTCTAAAACAAGGATCAGAATAAATAATTTCTTAGAAATGTTATTTTTCTCAGTCTCCTGGTCAAAATTCTACCCCAGAACCAAGGTACTATTGTGTTAAAGGTTTTACTATTTGAAAGCCTTAGCTACTAAATTTTTCATCCCTAATACACATTTAGAAATGTTTGCCAATCCATAGAAATGTTAAAAGTACAGGTAACATAAAACCTCAGAGAACCAAGGCTTTGAAATTATTCAGCTGTAGGGAATAAGTAGAATTGAATCTGCTACAATTTTAAATACTTGAGTTTTCAGTAAGAAAAGATTAGTAAAAAAAATAATCAAAAATTCCTCGTGCTGTATACAATAATTAGCTACTGGGAGAGAGGTATACCTGCTTAACTGTTGGAGAAAGGAAATTATTTTAATGTTCTTGGGTTTGGGATATGCATGTCAGTTCATACCTTCTACATAAACTTCAAAGATCAATCCAATTAATGAAATATCCTTTTCTAAAAGGCATCAGGAAAAGTAAGAGAATGACCCAAAAATCAAAAAGAGAAATATTAATTTATGGATAGTAGATATGCTTAATGTCAAAAAAGTAAGTCATGTTGGACATTTTTTTAAAATTCTCTTTTGAACAACTGCTTAACTCTCCAGTCAAACTTCTGACACTGCCTGCTATTAAAGTTATGGACCTGAATTAAAAGGAAGAGGACTGAACCAGTTCAGTCATTCTTGGAAAATTCAACTACTCATAACTAGAAGTCGCACTGTACTTCATAAAGTTCAGATCCTGACCAGAACAGTGACAAGAAGTCCCCCCTTTTCAGGTAACTATCACAGAAGGAAGAGGGTGCATAATTACTTATGCTGTAGCATTGAGACTTAAGGTTTAGCTCTAATAGAACCAACAGCAGCACTTAAAAAGGACTTCCTTAACAATGGGACAACTGATTCACCATGTAACTAATCTATAAAAGACACTTTAGTATAATCATCCATGAGCAGAGTTATAAAATATTCATGGGGTGCCTCTACATCCAGTGTGTAACCAGGATATTGTTTCTGGAGATGCCATTACAGAAATATGATATTCAATATGTAAACATCTGGTAATCAAATGCATGGCAGTGTAGTACTTACATGAGAAACATGATTTATTCCCAGGAAAGAATATTAATTCTAAACACAGGGCTTCCAGACTTTCTGGAAGACAAAAACATGAAAGAGACTGGGAGGAAAGTAGAGCTGTGTGTATCAGGAGAAAAATCCGATCTGAAAAATTGCTATAGTGAGCCTCGGAGAAATATAATGAATCAATCTGGGATTAAGCTACTAGATAGGAAAAAGAATAAGGACAGAAGCACAAGGGATGTTGTAGAGACCTCCAGGGCAAGAAGAGAGGTGAGAATAAAATTCTGTTTAAAGATGAGGCAAGAAAAAGAAGGCAAAAAAAAACCCCACAAGACTATGTGAATTCATAATTCCAACCCTCTAATTACCAAAAACCTCAGAGACACAGAGGAGGAGAAATATGGGAATGAAGATGTAGTGAATGATTAGATCTGAATTAATTAGAGACACAAAAACATGTTGAGAGCACAGACTCTACTACTGAGCATATTTGTTTGGCATTAGATAGAGATGAGGATGGCATTAACACTTTCAGAAAATTGAAATATTATTGAAAAAAAATTAAATGTGAGGAGTTGACAGATGTCTCTGTTTCAGTACACTAATGCATGGAATAAAATCTTCAAAGGAAAACCATTTTTACAATCTACTTACACGGGCCAGTTGCAAAAAACTGGAAAATTTGCTGAGTAATGGACACGAAAGGCAGATTCTTCATCTCTGTAAAACCGTTCAGCTCCATTAACATTTTCATATAGTTCAAGACAGGAAGGATCCATTAGATCATCTATTCTGACCATGTATGTCATAGGTCATTAAATTTAATTTTCAGTTCTACTCAGCTTAGTAGTTTATGTTAAACATCTTACAGAAAAACATCTACTCTTGATTTGAAGGCAGAGAGATAGAGAGTCATGTTGCCCTTGGCTTTTTGCTCTGAAAGTTAAATACTATTTCTGCAGCAAAATTGTGCCTTATTTCTCATTTGAATTTGTTTGGTTTCAGCTTCCAGCCATGAGTTTTTATTTTTTTCTGATACCTTAAATAGCCTTTGAACATTTAGTATATATATATAATTTTTTTTTACTTCTACATCATAATTAAGTCACTTCTTTGAGAAGCCATACAGAACAAGTTCATTTTTGGCATACCTCTCTAAAAGTCAACTTTCTCCAGCTTTAATAAATTTCCCCTTTTTTTAACCCTTCTGTTTTTAGCAATCCACACCCCCAGTTATTGCACTGGTCAAAGTAAAGCTAACCTCTCTACCCACGTTCACTCACACTTTGGTATTAATAAAATGCTGTAGGAGTAGGAGATTACACAAAGTCAGTTCAGTTCTCTACAATGAACCCATCATTTTATTATCTTTCCTTGAAAATTCTACAGCAAATAGAATGAAAAACTCTTCTAAACTCATTACCAACTTCTCCTCTGGCTCCACCATTTCCTCTGTATTTGAGAAAGGGCTGTCTGAAAATTCTGGGAAACAGGATCTCTGTGCTGTTAGAGAAGGCATTTACCAAAAATTACAAGCAAATTTTTTTCTCCTCCTTGTCTCTCTTTGCTTGTGTTAGTAGTAATAGTTTCAGGAGAAAGGGTAAAAAAGTGCAACACAATCCTTTGGTTACCTTCACATGACTGCTTATTATTTACTTTGAAACCACTGTCAATACCACCTTTCAACCAAGGCACTAATGATGCTTCACCAGTTAATATAAAATATTACAGTCCATCAATGAAAATTGGTGTTCCATAAAGAGAACTTGTAGAGCAGACTGACTCTTTATATGCTATTTATTTCTACTGATAATTTTTCCTAAGTAACTTCCAGTTCTGTTTCACTAAATCACTTGAAAGTTATGAGGTCATTTGTAACTCATAGAAATAAATGATACAGCATGAGTTATCTTTTTATAAAGTGTTGTGCTAATATATTTAATTTGTATAATTTGGATTTTTTCTAAGAAGAGGATATACATTTGCTTAGGACATATCAACTCATAATTCTTGTAATGCATATTAAAGTAACAATAAAGCTCCACTTGTAAGTATTTCTACCAGTAACCATGACTGTATAAATAAATATCACACTCTTTTTTTTTTCAACACTAAACTCAAAAAAATTGTTAATCAGGGAACACTGAGCTGGGAAAAAATGGCTATCTTAGGCATTTCCCTAGGTGACCTTTTTTTATCATTTGAGGCTTATATCCTGATATTGTCATCTAGACTATTTTAATTCTTCTCAGAAAATTCGTTCCTCTCCTGTGCTGAACTAAATGGTGCCTGGAAATTAATAAAGGAAATCTCAGTGCAGTCTGTGATGTCTTTCGTTCTTTTCTGAATTCCTTGATTAATCAGATATATTTATTTATTTACTTAGAAACCTTACTAAATCTGCCATCAACTAGTAAGTTGCCATGTCATAACTTAAACAATAGGATGTTTACATGCCCTGCAATGAGCCTTTGGTCCTACCCAGGCAAAAAATGAGTTTTCTAACAAATCAGTTACAGCTCTGAGACCACATGGCTCAACTCAAAATGTTGAACATGTCTGTCCTTTCTGATCTTGGGTTGGTTTCTATAATCTCATTATTCAATTCAGGCAACCTTTGAGTGACCACAATTTTGCAATGCCAATACAGCACTGATGAGGCTGATAAGGGTAAGAAGGGTGTGTAAGCCCTGGGTCTCTCCATTGGGTGTAGCTTGACTTTTCCCCGTGCAGAATCCCTGTCCCTCGGCCAGCCCACAATTCACAAGGGATGCAGAGCAATGCAGGTGTTGCCAAAATAACCTGTCAGAGTTTCAAAGTACTTTTAATGATAACAAATGACTTCCAAACCCCCATGCTATTTTATGGATACTGTTTATAAACCCCTATATATGATAGTGAAAGGAAACTAGAATGTTGCTGAGGTAACTTTTGTTCTAATCAGATTATACAAATACAATTCCTCTAGGAATATACTCTGTAAATCTCTCCAATGAAGATGAGAGCAAATAGTTTCATCCTCTTAATGAAAGTAGAAAGTTCCCTTTTTTTGATAAGGTGGTATATTTTTCTGAGTGTTCTGGCCAGCTATGGAATAAAACATCCAGAACAAGGGTAAATACTAAAATTGTAGTAAAAAACATAAAATGAAGGAATCTATTCTCAGATTAGTGAATAAATTGAAAATATTTTACAAAAAATATTTTAAAAATATTGAGATTAAAATAAGTGGCTTTATTACAAACTGATATTGCATCAGTTTATAAATTTTATCATTTTAAAGTGGTGACATAATTATTTTTTAAGTTTTACAAACTTGAATATTACTTAAAGATTGTTTTTCAAAGACTGTCATTAATAATGACACAGAATAACATTATTCACCTGTAAAGTTCTCACTTCAATCTCTTGTCCTTGATCACACAGCAAGTTTGAAGTGTACTTAGACATCACTGATTTTTTTATACTGGAAAAAACTATATTTTCTAAAACAACAAACCATTATTCCCTGGCACTCTACACCAAGCCATTTAAGACTTGCAAGATGTAAACTATGAGTACTTTAATTCTTTTTCTACATAACTTTCTGGAGAGACATTGTAGTATGCAGTCACAGGGCAAGGGGAAACAGCTTGAAACCGAGACAGGGAGATTTAAGTTATTCTAAGGAAGGAAGCTTTTACTGTGAGGATGGTGAGGTGCTGGCACAGGTTGCCCAGACAAGCTGTGGGTGTCCCACTTCTGGAAGTGTTCCAGGCTAGGCTGGTTGGGGCTTTGGGCAACCTGGTCTAGTGGAAGCTGTCCCTGCCATGGCAGGGGCACTGGAGCTAGGTGATCTTTAAGGTGCCGTCCAAACCAAACTTCTATGATTTCTCTTGACAGAGGGATGGAGAATTGTGAACTCCTCATCTTTCGACAAGGTGTTTGCATTGAAGCTCTGGATATAGAGGCTTTCATTCATGGCACAGAAGTCTATTTGTGCCATGTATTTTTGGAGAGAATTTTCATCACACTCACTAACCTCTTTGCAAACAGAAAAGATATTGTTCTTACAGGAATAACTGGAGAAAGAGGAAGTTTCTGCTAGAGTAATGGACTTGCCATTACCTGTTTACTTGTTTGGCATGTGAGGAACATGGGTTCATTGCTGAGTGAACTTGGTCTGAGGACTACAAAACAGTTAGCAATTCACAACCATGCAAGGCTGTCTTGTTAACTATTCTGAACTCTCTGGGCTGTTTCAGACCCTGGATAAACTGTGCGCAAAATAGCAAGCAGTTGACTTTCAAAATTAATTCTTTGCTCTTTCTTTGCTTTTTCTTTGCCTTCCAGTTTGGACCATGAAGAGTCTGAGAAGACAGAATCTATGGTTCATGTATATTTTGAGGCTGTCTCGTCACACAAAACATAAAATCTCATGTTAACCAGAAGAAAAGCACAAGCTTTTTTTTTTAAGGATTGGAAAACACTATTTTTACTTAATAAAATTTAGGTCAGATGTCACCTACATCTTTCCAGGTAATTAGCAAAAAGAAATAGCATTGAAAAAAGAAGTAGGTAGGAGGTATTTCAGAGCATGCCTCTAAGGGATAGCAATAATTTAATAAGGGATAACTAGCATAGTAAAGCACAGGGAAAATTCCACCCAACTAGCTTTGTGGATATTATAGTGGAACTTAGAATTTTTAACAGCAGACGACATTACTGATTTATATTTTTAGAAAGCCTTTGATGAAGTTCCTAATGACAAACTTCTACTAACTATAGAGTTCTACAGTCAGATAGTCAGAATTAGTTAGTATTTAATTAAAACAAATTTTAAAACCCAGCTCAACGATCTAGCTCACTGGACACAGTCCTTGTGGAATCTTCAAGACTTTTTTTATATTTGATTTTAAACAAACATCGATTAACAAAGGAAGGGAACTTCTTTCACCAAAATTTAATTATCTTGAAATAGGTTGGCTGAGCTTGTTGCCTATGATTCCGCTTTGGATATTTAAGATGGAAGCACTGAGCCTTCTGGCAGCTCCTCTTTTGCTCTAATAGTTACCAAGGGAATTTTGGTGGCTAACAGAGTGACAAATAACTTTTGCGTGTCTGAATTAAATCTGCTAATGAAACTAGGCTTGAAAGCCCTCTAGCAGTCACTGAGTCCAATAAGTATCAATAATAATTATTCCTGCTGATTTTGGATTTAATTTACTTGTATAACTGTCTGCAAAGAGGAAGATGCAGATAATATAGTCATAAAAAAGAGTTGGTGTACTGTAGAATGCAATTTGATTTGTGTTATTTAGGTCACCAAACAGTATATTCTCCATCTGTTGTAGGAGAACATATTGCACTATTATTGGGGTATATCTGAATATAAAGGAAGTAAGTGCATAAACTCTTCTGTCACACAAACAATTAACTTTACTGTTTAAAGACTGATGCTTCTAGGAAAAAAAATGTGCCATTTGTAGATGAGAATAAATTGATTACCAAAAAGGCTAAAGGCTGTGGTTTATTTATTTCAAATTTTTGAAAATTCAGAATTACCCAGAATCTGTAAGGAAATAACAGCGAAGGAAATTTCCATATATATGAACCAATCTAATGTCAAACAGTGATTTTGTAAAACTGTCAGAACATCAGCATGTCAATAATTTCTAACTAAAGCAGTCCTCCTATATCCAGTTAAGTAAATAAATAATCAAAACTGTGTGAAATCTCTTCTACTACCACTGGCTAATTTCTACATTGAGTGTAGTTTCAAAATATATTTAAAAGCATCTAATAACAGATTGCTATCTACTAGTTTCCACTTTTTTTGATCCATCATTTAATATTCAGATCCAGTCTATACACTATGTAATCACATATGGAGTTACTCCATAATTTCAAAGTTCCCCAAAAGACTTGTTTTCAATGAGATCACTAAATTGAGGGAAGAGAAACCACAACCACCTGTTTTGAGAACGTCCCACTGTTAGGCAGGTATAACATCTACTATTACTCAGTCATAATATTCAGATACTCTGATTTGGGCATTTACATTTCTACTGCCGCCTGCCACCATGTGCTGAGCATATTTCAACTCTCATTGGAGCCAATAAGAGATGAAGAAACCCAGCACCACACAAGGTCAATTACCACTGAGCCATCAGCTGAGATCTGATGCTTTACAGTAAACACAGACATTCGTGGATTTCTAGGCTATAGCTGCTCTGATTTCATCATGTTTTTCCTCAGTTAAGCATTAACAGACTGAATTTCTGAGAATATCCTTTGAGATTATCAGGACCTGTGTTTCCTTTTAAGCACCAGCCACACTTAAATACCAACAAGAAATAAATACTGGCCAGTTATACCCTGAAACTATCCTGTTTTAACAAATATGCAGGACTGAATTCCAACAAAGTGTTTGCATGAAAATCCACGTGCACATAGATTTACACAGAGAGAGGAGAAGGTAACAAGAAATAATGGAGAAAAAAACCCTGATTTTGATGAACCTGGTTAGCAAGCTTATCACATGCTGTTAGTTGAGTCAAAATACATCTGCAAACTAATGAGATCCAGCATATTATTATACAGCACCCCAAGACTGCTGGCAGTTTGCAAAATAAATTAACACTGAGGTTTTGCCCCCAAGGAGTTTACAGTGTAACTTTTGGTATGACACAGGGTAGCAAAATGACAGGGAAGAAAATTGGGAACAAAGATTGTAAGTGTTACATAGTGTCATGGTGTGCATGTCATAGTGATTGCTCCAGATATTTTAAATATAATTATTTCCTTTGTCCTCTATCTCTTTTAATGTTACCCACCTTCTTTGACACTTGGTGTGTAGACACACCTCAACTGGAAGGTTTTTTTCTGTACATGCACAAACATGTTCCAATTCCTTCAGAACTGGAACTCTAACACAGTTGTTTCTGTTACTGTTATTGCAATCCCATTCAGCTTAATATCTACAGAAAATAGAAAGTAATATGAAAACTATACCTGCACTTAATTAAGTGCAAAACATGGTATTGTTCCAGGAAGAACAATTAAGAAAACATTCTTAATATGATATCTGCTTGAGACACTAGAAATTTCTATTTTCCTTTTAAGTATTTCCTTCCTTTAAAATAACTGTGACTTTTTGCTTACAGACTTGCTCTTTCTTTGAATAAAATTATATTTTTGCCTTTTAAACATTTTCATATTCTAAGTCTGCCTCTTTTTTTTTGTTCAGCTGCTAAATCATGCATAAAACCATTGTGTTTAAAGTACATTATTCAAAGATATGACAGAAGTTACAGTCAGAAATCTCTTTGTATTTATAGTCTTGTGTAGAAGGCTAAAGAGTATTCACCCTCATTCTATTTTTCTCTAGTCCAACTTTTATTTCTGTGTTTGAAATTGGTGGGATGACTGACAGATCAAATAAGCAATTACAAGGAAAAAATGGCATCAATTGTGCTTATTTTGGAGAACAATTTTCTCATTGTTGTCTAACCAGTAAAAGAAAGGGATAGATATTCTTTGAGATAGCTTAAAAATGAAAGGCAGATAAAAAAGATACTAGATCAATAGAGAAATCAGAGACATTAACCAACAGATAATCTGAGACCTTTGAGTGCTGAAAAGCTTCCAAAAATCCATTTTCAGGCAATGTACATAAAAAGCTAGGTAAGGTAAAAAGAAAAGATTGAAAAATATAAAATTAGAGGTATTGTTAATTATAAATGTATTTTGCATCACAGAGGGAAAGACAGAAAATATTTCAAGCAAAATTCACAAACAAGCTTTTCTAAGAAAGGAAAAAGGGAGGGAAGTGTGTAAGTGGGAATACCTATTAATGAACTGGATGTTATGGTCTTCAGACTTCAGTCAGGACCATCACAAAAATCTTTATTCTTAAAAATTAAATTGCTGACCTTGACTGACTAGAAATCAGTTTGGAATCCAGAACAAACAGGACAATGACAGAATGCCTTTTTCATTACTCTGCTTTCTTCACCATTTTTTCTCTCTGAATACATAGATTCTGTATGAACATGGGCCTCTTCCTCAAACTGAGGAATAAAAAAGGAGTGCACAGTGAAAGCAGGGACATGTGGCCTGGGAAGAGTGCTGGAATATGGCTTGTATATGCAGGAACAGGATTAGGAAAGATAAGGCAAAGATATGATGGGATTTAGGAAGGGATGTGAAGAATAACTGTGGATTCTGTAAGAACCTAGGACAGAAAAGAGCAATACACCTAACCCAGCAACCTGCCAGGAAAATTGCCTGTAGTGTACCACAGCTGCTTCCTGGCCCTTTTATGGAGGGTAGATTCCCACAGGAGGTACTGGGAAAATAGAAAATGTGCCCTGAAATTGCCTAAACCAGCAGGTGATCTGTAATGGGTGTCTGCATTGGCAGTGAAAGGCTGCTGAAACCAGCAGTCTCACCATTAACCCAGACACCTGGATGTAGCACATATTATACACTCTGTTATGAAGAAAATATGTAGACACAACGAACAACTTATTTTGGAGAAAAATTTATAGGGATTTAAAATTGTTGATATGACTAACTTGCCTTCTTCAACCGATGAGTAGAGACTATAGAGTTTAGCCAAAATTACTGGGTGAAAAAGTGATGATAAAAATAATAACAATTGCCTACAGATTACTTTTAAAAGAGTGAAAGCATCTATTTTTATGGCAAAAGTTCTTCCTCCAAAATGTTGATCCGGTACAACAACAAAAGTCTACTTAGGCATTGCACTATGAATAGCAGGCATGTAATTTGCAGTGAAACTCAGGCAATCAGCACACCTTTGGAATGAAAATACAGACAGAAGGTACACCATACAAAAATAAGTATTTGCTGTATTATTTAAACCAGATTATCATTTTAAAATGCCTGGTTGAAGTCACAGATGAAATTGGGAAAGAATACTTGCAGAAAATAGACAATTTATGCATAGCTGTATATTCATGGACAAAATAAATGCTAAAGATGTGCAGCATCTTGGAGCATAAATTTATAAATCATGGAATCAAGTCTGGTTGCCACACAACAGAGAATACCAGTGATTTCACAGTCTCCAACTTCTACTAAATCAAATGTTTCTTTTATATGCTCTATTGGGAAAAATTTGAATAATGAGAGACAAAACTAGTCCAATTTTGAGGCTTTTCTTTACAGTAGCACTCTGGATCCTTGGCTAACAAGCTAATTTTTCAAAAGGTATTGGGTGAAATCTGAAGACATGGAACATATGGCCACAAAATATTTGAATCCTGCAGGACTTTTATGGGAGGAGGGCAGAAAAGTAACAGTCCCATTGAGCTTTGACAATCAAGACTATGATTTTGATTGTACAAAGGGATAATGAGGGAAATCCAGAATAGCACATGCCATTCCTTCCAATTTACTAGAATAATTTACTGCTTTAAAATGGAATACCATTCCATAAATATTACATACAATATAGCATAGAATTAATTTTATATAGAAATAAAACCTGGATTATTTGATTATTGATACAGTAGTAAGTGGAGCAGCAATACAGTCTATATGCTAAAACTCAATCAATAGAATTAAAAATTAGAGGTGAGTGAGCTGGGAATATATCTCACCTAGAGCTCTCCTAACACTTCCTGTCATTTCAAGTTGAAAATAACCAAATGAATTTTCACAGGCAATTAGTTGCTAGAAATACCTGTGAAAGCAAGTATACTCCCAGTGTCTCCAAGTAATTTAGACCAGCAGGTGTTGAGGAAGTCGTGCATCTTCAACAGCGTTCAAAACATTTCCATGCTATGGCTAATTAGGATAAAAGAAGTTCATTTTAGGAGGATATAAAGCCTATTGTTTCTGTCTTTTTTAAGCAAAGAAACAACCAAGTACAAACTCTACCCCCACAGAAGCCATGGCACTGCTCAGAGATAAGCCCTTCTCAAGCAGAAGGCATTTTATAATGCAGAACTCAGTGTTAGTTACACCATAAAGTAACCCATTAACATACACAGCTTTATTGCAAGACATGTAAGTCAATAAACTATTCAGTTAATCGTTCTGAATTCTAACTGATTCTTCTTAGTTTCCTCAAATGTAGAAAGTAAAAAACATAGAATTTTTATCTGAAAATAATAAGGTGGTTTGATACATGCATATGTAGGTTTGCATATAGAAAACTTAGATAAGGATTGTTGTGGTCTTGTGGTGGATGCAATATCAGACTCATAAATACAAGTCAAGTTGCTTTCTTTTATACTACCTATTTTAAAAATATACAAAGGAAGCATTTCAATGTGCATCTACAAGATAACTGCATTTTGGGGGTGACCAAAGTCAACTGAAGTTCAGAACTTTGCCAGACATCTTTTCATATCTCATATTAAAGCACAGAGATTTTTAACAATTCACATTACCTCCAGGTATCTTGAAATTTTATCCTTAATTTCTTAAACTGAGTTTCACTTTACTAGGAAAAAAAAAAATCAAAGTCTCACATTTCCATCCCTTCATTCCTAAAGAAAACAGAGGCAAACTTTGCCATCCTCTGTCGTTATGTCATCAAGAACAGTAACCTGAGAATTTGTTTACTAAATACTGTTTCCCTTTAGTGTTTACACAAGCTGAAATGCATCCGAATGAAGGGAACTAGCTCTAAATCAGGAAAGTACAGGAGTTTTATTCTGTGGAGAATGGATTGCTATGGCAACGGGATTTAAGTGTGCTTAATAAAGCATGGTACATTTACAAAATTAAACAAGAATCCCATTCAATCTTTAAATGACAAATAGCTTCTGATGCTTGCTTCTAAAGTTACTCCAATTACATTTTTAAGTAATTTTTCTCCAAACAGAAATTTATGATTGACTTCTGCAAAATAAATCTAATGTAACTAATATCACTTGATCTTTACTTCAGCCATACATTAAAATTCTGTTTCAAGAACCGTAGAATACGTATTAGATTTATTCTAGCTTAGAACTGCTAAACATCTTCTGAAGTACAATCAGAAAATTCATATCAATATGCTGTTGAGGATTTCCCTCTGCATTGTAAGCACAGTTAAATGTTTGATTTCTTGGGTCACAGATACATAAATTCAAAATAACATACTTGAAGGTGGCGGGGGGGGGAAGCAGGAGAAAGGACCCTCTTAGGATTTAGTAATCCTGCCCTTTTCCTCTCTATGTTTCTGATGGTGAAACTTCATCAGCTCAAGCACACAGGAAAAACATGCTTTAGAGAAGAAGATAAGAATTTCTCAATCAAATAAGGAACATATTTGAGAAGTGCCTGGGTGGGATCCTGTACCTTGTGCCCTGGGATGAGCCTGCTTGAGCACAGGGGTTGGACCAGGTCACCCACAGTGCTCCCTTCCAACCTGACCCATCCTGTGATTCTGTGAACAGCAGCTCAAGAATTTCATCAGCTCCAATAACAAAAAGATTTCAGAAATTTTTTGGTGGTTGTGGGACTCATTTAAGTTTGCCTTTTACATGAAGTTATTTCGTTAAATTCTGTATTTTGCTACATGAATTACTTCTTATTTAGCAGTGCTAGAGCCCCTGCTGGGTTTGGTAGAAATTTCTTGATATCTGATATCTGTGGTTGTTGGATTGGACCCCGAAAAATGTATGTTTAAAGGGACAAGATTAGTCAGGATCCGACGTTGCAGTGAAGACAAATAAAATTTTACATGGCATGTTGCTACCTATTCCATGACACACAAAAAATAGCAAATAAGGAGGGACCAAACATAACAAAGTTGGCTGTAACAAGCTTACTTTTATGAAGTCAGAATCTGTTAGGATCATCTTTTTTTTCAAGCAGAAATACACTCTGAACTGATAATGTCCTAAAAATCATCCTAAAACCCTCACAATGCAGTGGTGGGTGTACTAGAACAGGCTAAGAATGAAAAGGTGGAAAGAATGAAGCTATGAGATCCACCCTTCTCAAATTTACAGTTAGGGCTCTAAGATATCTTCAGGAACCTCAGTTTCAGAAGTACAAAGTCATAAGGTTTAATTGCTTGGGGTTTTTTTTATAATTACACAATCCACAAAGCTATGAATATTGGCAAATTATTTTAGGTAACCTGGAGACATAGGCTGAGAACTTGATATTTAAAACATTAGAATCCTATTTATATATAATTTAATATAACCATTTATCAGCTGTACAAAGATTCCCACATCAAAGTACAACAGATATAATTAATTAATTTAATTCCAGCATTAAACTATCATGAATAATTAAAATGATTAATTTCAATAAATATCTCATCACGAGATCTGTATTATTTCTGCTATTATCCTTAATACCAAAAAGATATGCTGATAGAATACTTGATTTGTAAGTCTTAGATCTAATCACAATTTATAATCTGTTTGAATTTTTGTATGTGTGCTATTCTAAGAGTATTGTTAAAAAGTTTTCAAAACTTTTAACACATAAAGGTTTTGTAATTCTTGAGGGAAATCCTCCATCATTTAGGGTGTAATGCAAATAAATCCAGGAATGCTGAGCTAGTATTAGGTTGAGGACAGAACATGGGAAATTAAACAATTTTTCCTGAATATTACTGAGTTTTACTAAAGTAATAAATGTGGGTTTTAACAGTTACTTCTCAAAATTAGAGGATTTTCTTCCCCACCATTGTAGTCAGATTCATTCTTTATCACTGAAATGGAAAACTATGTAGGTTTTATCTAAACTGGTAAAATTGAAAAAATCCTTTAATTTGTTTAGCAATCTTCATTTTCAATGCCTTGTAGCAGCATATAAGAATGTGTGGAATGCCAAAATTGAAAATTCGAAGTTTAAAAGAAGTAATGAAATATATTTGGAAGCAGAGCAAAAATTTTCTGATTCTTCCAGTTCTTCCTCACTGTTTAGTATTCAATTTGAGCATTACATAAGCCTTGTCAACCTTTATGCCTTAACTTTCCATCTACTCTCAACACAGTGCTTTGAATATTTTCTGAATATCAAATAAGAGAACACTTTCTTTATAGCTGTGTTGTAAAACTAATTGTTCCCACAGGTTATCCCATTTATCAAAATAAAATAAACTGTGTAGATATAGTCTATCATGCAAGAGAGTCTAGGGACCAGTCAGTCAAATTAGGAAACCAGTCTGGTTTTAAACTACAATAATCGAGAAGAATTGCTGCTTTGGTATATGCATTTTCTATTCTCGCTAGCTTTATCAAGTTCCTCTTGATTATAGAAGGATGTGGATGAAATGGAAGAATTGACAACCTAAATTGTTTTTTAAAACTCTCCTAAAATATTTTTGCAAATATTACTTGAGTAATACTCCTATAAATTCAGTACTATTCTTGGACATCTGGGGCCTGTGACATTGGATGCATAGACATTCTAGACAAGTGTGTAGGTCAGTGCCCTGAAAGTCTACTGTGAGTATTCCATCAGACTATTTCACTTACTAAGCCTATTTGGATTAAGAAATGTATGCAGTGAAATCTCAGAGTTATTATTTTATGCTACGTGGTTTGTAGTAAAACTCCACTGCAATTTCCTAAAAAGACAGATCAATACTCCAGTGCACTGCATGAGTAAGTTAATATTAATAAGCAACACAGCATTGTTTAATAACATCAGGTGTGCAGGTTAGGCTTGTGCAAAAATATTGGCCATTACGTGTCAGCTACTGAATAACTGTGTTCATCATAAAGAATTGAATCTGAAATACTAGTTTAGTGCTTTCCTTTCTTTCCCTTGAGAAAGATAGAAAAAACTAATTATAATATGCTGTATTTGAGTATGAAGTTATAGCTCTCTTAATTCATTTTTATGTGAAAGGAAACCTTTCCTGACAATTTATTTTCTAAACTCTTTATTTCAAGCATTTGGTTTTACTGTAATTTAGGAAATTAGCTATCTGCACTAGTAAATTCCATGGAATTATTTAAAGAAAATAAAGAAGTTTTCAGTGGTTACTACTGCTAGTACTTATTCTATTGAATTATCTGGCAGTTGACCAAAGGGCAGTAGAGGGTGATTAAAAGCAGAGAATAAATAACCACATAATGTATATGGTTGAACATTTACTTGGTAAATTTGAAATATCTCCAAGGATGCTGTTTTTGCAGACTCTCTTGGCAACAGTTCAGATCTTAAATGTTGCAATTTTTTTTTTTTAAATATTCAACTGGAATTTCCTTTGTGGTTTGCAATTATTGCCTCTTGTCCTTTCAGTCTGCAATTCTTAGAAGTGATAGAGGGTGGACTGTTGGCTCAGGACCTTTTGGTTTTTTGTGGATTTTTTCTGCCTTCATGGTCCTATGAATTTGTGTCTATTTTTGTATTCTTCCTTGAACATCAAAATGTATTTGTGAGACAAGGAGTAACCCTCATCCAGTTAAGTGGATCTGACTATTTCTACTATGCAAGTATGCAGTGGTAAGCCCATAACACATACACTGGCATTGAGTGATAAACCATGGAAATAGCCCTATTTCTAGCAATTATTTCAGTCACCTATTGATTTAGAATTCAAATGCTTATTTCACAGGCCAAAGTTTCATTTAGGTTGTAACTTCCCTTGGGTTTTCTCTTACTTGGGGCTTAAACCAAAAATACTCTCCCCTTCTTCCTTGTGATTGTAACAGAAAGGGAATAGGTGTTCTGCTTTATCTCTGAGAATAATGATATTCAGGTAAACAGAAGTGTGCATGTATTAAAGAATGAGAAGATTCTCAGTCTCCTTGTCAAGTACTATTGTATTTTCTGGAACGTTGCCAGACAACATATTGTTGTAGAAAAGCAATTCAAAATGTATGAAAAACTTTGCTATCCATGCCTACCTTCACACTCAATCTCTAGGTGCAGATGCAGAGCTACAAAAAGAAATCTAAATCCATTGCAAATCAAAGCAGCAAAGTTGCAAAACAAGTCTAAAAATACATCAGCTTTCAAGGTAAGTATGTAATTAAGTTCTTTGTAAGAAGTATGTATACAGACAGATGTAAAAACAGCAGATATTTCTAAATCACTTTTCCTGGTATTTATTATTATTTTGATCTTTCATGGTTTATTGATGCTTCATAGCAATCCATTGTTATATATGAAATTAGAATATATTATAACTATTTTTAACTACATAATGTAAATATATTCCAAATTACAAATGTGGTTGTCAAACAAATTTGGTTTGTACTGGTAACAGTGTGAACTGGCAGTGGGGAAAAAAAGAAAGTATTTCAAGAGAACAAGAAGAACCTGCAAAGTCTGTAAACGAACCAATCTGTGAGTAATTCTTATAAAATATACTCAAACAAAATCAGAGTTGCCTCTTTTCAGTCTTTCTGAACTGAGTCAAAATAGGGCAAAACTTTACCAGGTCTGTTCATTAGTCTGTTTTTTGTGTGTCATAGAATTACACTTCAATTCCAAAATAGAAATTTGAGCACAAGGAGATTCAAGGAATTTCATTCAATTATTTTCTTTTCTATCTTCTAGCATTTAATTATCTTAGAAGTCAAATGAATTTTATAATTTATATTGTCAGAACTCTTTAAGGGTCTGACAGTCCCTTGTTATCGTCTTAAATATTATTAGATTTTTCTGTCAAAAAAAGTTATAAAACCCCAGAGGGCTGGACTGAAATAATTCCATGGCATATATGCATCTCCCTAAAGACAAGCAAAATGCCCCTGAGGATGTAGTTGAGTGGAAACCTCTTGCACTGATAGGAAAATGGCAACCTAAAAGCACCCTAATGGCAGCCTAATAAACCTCTGCTTTACCTAAGTGTATCAAGATCCTATTCCTCCATAATACAGAATGTATTTTTAATTATCTAAATTAAAATTAATTGTAAAACTACTTCTATACAAAAGTGGTAGCATTTTCTATCATTACCGCTACAATGTATTCAGAATTTACATTGTAAAAAGAAAAATTGAATAGTTGCAATGGCTATAAAATGAACCACGAATCAAAGTTTGCCAGGTCTCTCTTTTTAAATCATACACCTTTTATTTATTTTAAAACCTTATATCTCTTACTGTGCCCTAAAAAAATAAGAATGAACATTCAGTTAAGGAACTGGACCGTGAAACCAGCACATATAATTATATAACTGTTTAATTGGAAGAGTTTCAAAAAAAAGGTCAAAAAAACCCACTATTTCTTTTTAACAGAAGTACTTGCAGATCTGCTGATTTTGCACAAACTCAGCTTAGTGAAATAAAAACAACAAAACCAAAATCAAACATTTCTTCTATAACAGCAAAACATCATCCAGTTTTTGAATAGGACTTCTCATCTGTCTGGGATTTTTGATGTACAAAACAAGTACAAAAACTCTAGCTCAAGGAAAAATACTTTAACAAACCATAATGCTTTTACCCACATACAAATTTGTAATAAATTTCAATAAGAATTCTCAATTGCTTTTGTTCTATATTCCACAAAGAAAAATTTAAATTAATAGAATAAAAATTTGATTTTCTTTTGGCTCTACTTAGTGCCTACCTCAGTAGTAACTTTGAGAATGACCTTGGGAAAACTTTTTAATCTCACACAGCTCTGTCTGGGAAAATAATAGTTCCTCGTGAGTGCTACAGATTGTAAATTAATTGAATTTCTGAGATGTTCTGATATAACAGCAGTATCAGCACAGCATACAAGAAATCATTGGAGAATGTCTTCAAGAATTCTAGTCCCACCATTTTTTCAATAAAGCCATGTAATAGCAGGCCTCAACCACAATATAACTGGAGCACATTCTCTTTTCTGGCTTTCTACCAGGAGTGGATTTCACCCTTGGTGAATTTTACTGCTTTTTTCTTGCTAATAAATCCATAAGAGAGCAGCACTCTAAAGGAAAGGAAAACCTCACAATTTCTGCATCTTAATAGTGCATTCACTTGCAAATTACTGAGATGATATTTGAGGAAGGTAAGAAATAAGGATTATTGCCATCAGTCATCACCTGACACCTGTGTCCTGTAACAGAGTTTCAAATAAACATGCCCATAATAAATCCTGTAACTTTTAAAACTTCCTTTTTAAAAAAGAAACAAAACTCAAACCAAAACATAAAAACACCCCTCCAAATTTAAACACTTGGAGTGAAAATGCTGTTTATCTTTCCCAAAGTTCCCAGGTAAAATCTGAATATTTCCACCTTCAGAGTCTTATATATTGATCAGATAGATTAAAAAACTCTTTACCATCTGAAATTTTCTCTCCACAGAAATGTCAATAAGTATATTAAATTGCTTCTTAGGGTTTTGTAGGGATTTTTAAAATAAAATAACTACATAGAGCTTGTCTTTCATTCCCTGACAGGTTTTATTACTTTAAATCATTGTTGTAGCTCCTGGAGGAATGTTTTCCAATTTTTCAGTATCTGTTTTAAAGTATAGAGGGCGTAGATATAATGGTCTCATTAATGTGGTGTAATACAGCATCACTTATTTCACTTATCTGCCTACAATGAAACAAGGAATTCTGCTTGCTACAGCATTACTTTTGCAGATCTTATATTTCTGGCTGTGTTCTACAATGCCTAAATTACTTTGGTTTCAGTACTTTCTCAGGAATAGGTACAACCAGTAAGTAATTTACATTCTCCCTCATGTTAAAAAAAATGGGTGGGGGGCACACTGGGGAGTAAGCAAATAGTGCCTGGTGGGAAGAACATCAACCTGGAGATTCAGGTTTTTGCTCCCATGTACCTTGCATATGTACCTTTAGACTGAGATGCTTAACATTATTTAGATGCTGAATCCCAGAGAAAACATATTAATGAGATTTTTGTCTCCTATATACTTCTGAGATGAAGGTTTTGAATATTAGGGTTGCAATTCAAATTCAGTTATGAGACTTGCCACCCAGGACCCCAAGGCCTGCTGTGAGAGAAACCATCCCTGTGTCACCTGGCCATCCAGAGCCTGATCTCTCCTCTGAAAATGTCCATGTTTTTTCCACTGGCTACAGATTTCTAAATTCCTAAGACCACCACCACACACACAAACCTTCACATACTGCTAAATTAAATTCATTAATGTATCAGTATTTCAGATGTTATACAGAAGATTTATTGTTCCATTTCTGCACATTATCAAAGAGTGGTTGCTGTGATAAGAGATTGTAGTAATAAATCAGAGTGATGCCATCAAGAACATACTGGAGACAAACATTTTATATTCTATTTAGTCTAAATTAGAGCCTTTTAAAGAAGATTACTTTAAAATTTACTCTAAAAAAGTTTACTCTATGAAAACCTTTTAGATATTTTCAATACAATGCAGGAGGTATCAATACAAAATACAGGGGGTAAAAAACCAGATCTCTAAGAATGTCGCATTCCTTAGGAATTTTCCAGAACAAAACTTTTTGTTATAAAAAGAATCAATACTTCATACTTTAGAAGCAATTTTATTTCAATTTAGCAGTATTTATTGCAATCAAATATTTTGTTCCTTTGAATCACACAGACAGGAAGATTTCCTGGAACTGATTCCAGACAGAACTTCAAAGTCCTTAATTTCCATTCTTACTACCACATTTGTGGTCCTTCTTCAAATCTTTCTAATATTATAACATATAATATTCTAATATTACAACATTTTTCTCAAAGTTGAGTTCCAAAACGGATCTTAGTATGCCAAGAATTCTGTTGTCCTGTTTGTACAAAGGTAGTATCCATCTTTCCACTACATTTATTGTTATTATTCTGCTCTAGGTCTTGAGTCACATTGGCCCTTTTAATTTCCTATCAGTACAATGGTCAACTAATTTTCTACCCTGACTCCAAAGAATTTTCAAAATCACTAATTTCCAGCATGCCATCTCCCATGTCATAGGTATAGCCAACATTCCTAGTTTCTAGATGGCTTAACATTTGGACATAAGAAAGTAATGCTATTTCTTCTCTTGATGAACTAAGAAATACCATAGTTGGGGTTTTTTTACTATAATAAAGATGCTTATTATAATTGCTTAAAGGAGACTCTCGATTCAAAACTAAGAACTATATAAAGAAACTAAAAATTATCTTTCTTGCATGTTTTATTTTCTGAAGCAATATAAATTATGCAATTAAACAAAATTAAAGATTTTGCCACAAAGGGAGCATTTTGTGCATATTGTACAATGGTAGAACTAATGTCAAAGCAACCTGCTGAGCAGTTCCCTTTTTTTTTCTTTTGTAATTCATAATAAAGGCCAGTGACATTACATCTCTCAAAAGCCTGCGTAGTTTTAACAAATTGTAATAGGAACACTAAATCAATTCAATTCAATTTATCTAAACAAGATGAAAACCCTGAGGAGACCTTCATGCATTTATTCAAATGACAACCTCCAATGTTAGGATCTAAAAATAAGCAGTAGAAAAAAACCCACACCCAAACCCAACAACAAATGAAAGTAGTTTAAAAAATATATCCAGTATGTGTTTTATGTCCTTTGTGATATATCTAGGCCTTTATAAAAATGATAAGTCAAATACAGGTCACTGAATACCAGTAACTAACTAGTTCAATAAATTATAATTAGCATCATATTTCAGAAATTTGCAGTCCTACTTACATGCAAGCATGCAAACTTGCATGTTTCTATAAATGAGTCTATGAGATAATGTAAAGTAACACAGGTAAAATCCTCATATCAGCATAATTAGTTCAGTCTATTAATGAGTTCTTGTGGAAATCACAAAAGTAAAAAACAAAATAAATAAAACAAAAATGTGGAATATTGTTTAAATCTTAAGTAAAATGACAAAAGTTACACTGTGTACATGATCACTGAAATGAATCTGCAGCAACGAAAAACAGGAAACTAATCCTAAATGTCTTTCACATGAACATCATCTCTTACTAATGTAGAGAATAATCATGTCTTATTCAAAAGTAATTAAATAAATGCATTAAAAGCTAAAAAATTATATCTATAAAAACAAACTAGCAAAACTCCCTAAACCCTTTTAAAAAACCAACATGTAAATGGCATATTTTGCAAAAAAAATACTTCAGAATTCAAACTTAAGATGAAATAAGAACAACTTGTTAAAATCCATTTTTTAGGCAATCAGTTGCACAAGGTTCAGTTGTGACAGATGGTCCACTCATGAAGATTGCAAAGTCATCTGCATAAAAGCAACTCTGGAACCTACAAGGAATCACAAGGGCCACTAATGTATCTGAAGAGAGAAGAGTATCATAATACATGGAATCCTCTGGGGCACCTTGTTAATTATTACAGGGTCACATTTCAGTGTAATATTTTGTTCTTTACTCTAGAGCTAATTTACAGTCAGTTTGGTGTATGGTTCTGAAAGCCCAAGGCCAAAAAAGAAATTACATTATAACTTGTGAAGGACGATTTGAGAGTTGTCATTAGTGGAAATTAGTTTGCTGTAATTGGTGGATAGCTAGAGACCAAGAGCTAGTTCCCGTCAAGAAACAGCAGATCATGTGAACCTGAGGGCTAAGTTCCAGCCTACAAAAAAAAAGGAAAAAAAATCCTATTCATTTTAAAGCCAGCTATAGCATTCATTCCTAGCCTAAATTTGGTCTGTGGTTTGAAATACGAAACTTAAACCATATTACATCATTCAGACCTCCAATTTTAGGTCATGTGTTCTGTGCTTTCAGTCTACAATTTTTTTTTCTTTTCATTTAAAACAAATGGCGGTTTGATCACCTAGAGAACGGCTGCAGTTTTCCACTTTGAGAACAGGCAGTATTTGTTCATATCCTAATGACTGGAGAATGAGAAGGAATAACAAGATCTAAATATACTCCAAACACTTTGTGGCACCATCAGAGCTGACTGTGTTGCTGATTTCACATTGTATTGTAACCATTGAAAGCAGTGTTCCTCTCCAAATAATGTGCACCCTTATGCCTTCAAACTGTACCATACAAAAGCATATAGGACATCCTATTTATGCTGTTTACTACAACAGACTAAAGAAAAACATGAGCGCAGGATGAAAGAAGTTTAGAATTTTCAGGGAAAGAGAGGAAAGGAAGAGGAAACTGGCCTTAAACACCAACTGCATACTATCCCAGGAGTTAGCAATAAAGAAGTGTTATCTCTTCCTGAAGTCCTGGGGAGTTACAGACACCGAGGGCACTTTGCCCCTATGCATGAGAGAACTACATTTTCAGCACCCAGCTGGGAACTTGACACTCTTTCTTTCCCAGCCTCCTGGAGACAGGCTATAATTTTATTGTGAAAGTTTAGAGAAGCCATATCAATACAGAATTTAACCACAATTTGCAAATAAAATCTTTCTGAATATCAAATATGAGACCAGACCTTCCTTATTAAACTGAAATGAATGGATCCTCATCACTTACTTCACTAGGAGCAGTATCAGTCATCAGAAACTGTAAATCTGTTTCCACTAACAGGTAACTTTCATCCAATTTGGTCACACTGTCCAATTTTTAAGAGACCAGAAGATACATGTGTTCCTCTTTTAACCCTTTTCTACTCAATTTCCTGACTTTCAGCCCTGAATGATTTTTCAGAAACAAGGTTGCAGCACACCAGACACAAGACCCAATAGAGACTTGTTCTTGATTCACAGTTATCTTTCACCAAAATTTAGATAATTTAGCCTATTTCTTTTATTACCATATTGTCAAAATCAAACTGCACAAACATGGAATTTTGTAAAACAGAAACTAGAGGACATAAATTTAGTTTTTAAATTATGATCATCACTCCTGCTCTTCAATGATATTCACTGAGCCTTCTTTCTCAGTTATTATTTTTGAATTACTGTCTGCAAGACAGCACTAGACTAATAACCTAACAAGAATCATTCATAGAGATCTGAATGCAAAAGAGGGACCTTGAAATATATTTTTTTTCATGCATATGCTGAGTTAGAAGTGATATTGTGTCAAGTTGCTTTGAACCAGTTGAATTTGACCCCCTCTGTTGTCAAGATGACATTTGAATTGATGAAACTGCACTTTAAAGTGGAAAGGAGGTCCAAACTGGAAGGCTGTCAGCTGAAAAGTATGAAGAATATTAGCTACTCATATTAAAAGTTAAATTAGCTCCAAGTAATAAAATGAGTTGGACTGTTCTTTTTACCATGATCAAGAACAACATTTAAGAGTATGCCTCTGTCTATTACTGTATTTCGGAAAACTCTATAAAAATAGAAAGAAAAAGGGAACAATTTATTCTTTACTGCTCTTCTCTGACAAAAATAAAGAGCTAATACCTTTAGAAGCAACTTATTCTGTGCAAGTTCTCCTAATTTTGAGAGCCATTAATACCAGCTCTTTTCTTCACTTTTCTCAAAGGCTTTGGCAAAACCTGGAGTTCCTGCATAGTAATACAATTTGCAGCTTATGGCTTAACAGGTTAAGAGCTTTGAAAAAGGCCAAAGTTCTCTTTTATGTTATTTATAATATAGTTAGGTGTATTTTTAGACAGGCATTTTTTGCTTAGTTTTTTTTTTTTCCTGCAGGATTAGAAGCAGTGACTAAAATGTACTTTGATGAGAACATTTAAAGGTCATTGCTAAACACAATCTACTGCATCTAAAAGAAAAATGTAACTGTCACATTATGGATAATTTAAAAAGAACAACTAATAAACTATAATCAAAGACATTCTCCCTTATTAATTATTTTAAGAAGTGAATACCTGAACAGTTTCAAGAGTTACTCTGGCCAAGTCTCTGATAAATGTTTTAATCAGGAAGAAGAATACAGAAAATATTACGTGATGCTTAAGTGTGGCCAAAGCCATAACTCTCCATGCATATAAAGCAGTTTGTTGTTTATATGGGAGAAAGGAAAAGAATTTGATCCCTCTTCTACTTTTTGAATAATATGGATTGTGTATGTGCTATGGAGGTGGAAAATAAATGGGTATTTCCCCTGACAGAAGTTTCCACTGAAAGACTGTATGTGGTTTAGAAAGTGAGATGCTTTCTATTTTAAAAAGTTATGCATGGATTTCCAGGTAATAATAGTAATCACTGGGAAAATATAAAAGATGTCTGCTAAGAATGAAGAAATACACAGTCCTAATTGGCAGCCAGGGGCGAAAAAGAAGTACTTTTAAAAGAGTTAATCCACTTTTGACATAAATTAGCTGTCCCTTAAGAAATTGCTGGAAAAGAAAGTTTGAAAAGCTTGTAGGTTTATTTATTAATCTCAGAATAAACTCAGGATGTGGCTGACTTACACTGGAAAGCCTTCATGCCTATAAATTTTTGCTTATTAAAATAGTGGCAGACATGAAGGGTCAAACAGAAGGAAAATTATCTACTTAAATACAGCAGGGATCTAACCTAGATGGAAAATGTGTGCATTCCCTCTGGGGTCCTTCCATGCCCTTGGGATGCCAAGCTAATACTATCCTGAGACCAAAGATGGAGCACAGTACAAAAACGTATTCACACAGACTCAAATCTCAAAAAACCTCTCTTCTTCCCCATCTTTGATCTATGAACATTGAAAAGCTTATCTTGCACAGCCTGTGACCCCAAAACCTGTGAGGATGATTTCCTGGTACCCATTAGTGTTACCTCAACATCATTCTGCTGTATTGGCTTACAAATTCATAAGACAGTTTGAGGCTCAGCCTTTGCACCGTACTTACTCTTACTAAGCAAATTTTCTGTTCTTGTGAATACTGAGAGAACCTCAGACAGTAACACAGCCATTAACTCCTTGCTCTAAATCAGGAACTTGTGCCCAAAGGTGTCCTGAGAAGAGAGGTGAGGGCTCCTGCCCAGCCTGGCCTCTGTCCCCGGCAGGCTCCTGCTGGCCTGGCACAGCCTGGCAGCCCCAGAGGAGCCTGGTGGCCGCACCGAGCCCGGCTGCGCTTCCCCTGCAGCCCCGGCACGGCGGCGAGAGCGAGCAGAGATCCCTGCTCTGCCTGCAGCACCTCTGCCTGCAGCACCTCTGCCTGCAGCACCTCTGCACTGCAGCACCTCTGC
>QUSF01000014.1:766057-957019 GCA_003676055.1 Chloebia gouldiae
CTCTGCACAGCCCAGTAAGGCCTGCTGCAAAGCCACCTTTGGCACTGGAGTGTTGCAGCAACTCTGCTGCAAACAGCTCCTCTCCGCACAGCTCCTCCATACTCAACAAAACCTTTCTTTCCAGTCTCCCGCTGTAAATCACAGCTACATGAAATTACATTCCTTTCATCCTGGTCCAGAAGAGGGGTCCCCAAACACAACAGAAAAAATGGCATTTCAGCTGAGAACAGGATTGACAGAGGACAGATGTCAATAAATATCTGTAAGTATATTAGTAAATATACCCTCTGCTTAAATAACTGAAAGAAAAAGTGAGACTGGTTTATTGAGATACAGTTAGGAAGCTCCTTTTACACAAAAAATTTGCTGTACTATTTAACAAAGCAACCATCTGCCAAAGTAAAAATCTTACTAAGAAGCATTAAAAATTTAATACTAATGAAGCACATCTAGCAGTTTTTTAAAGTCAACTTATGTAAGATATAGCAAGCATATAAGATAGAGCAGATTAAATTTTTAGGATCTAAAAAACTTGGAGTTATGTTTGAAATGTTTTTAAGTGTGACTGTTAACAGATGTGATCCAGGGGATGAAGTATAATCTTAAAAAGTATGTAGAGTTCCTTCAGCCATACTAGGGTTTTTCTGAAGTGCTTCAAACAATTTTTCATAGTTTTAAAAAAAGAGAAGTAGATAAGTGACTATATTGATGACTCTGCAAAGAGAATCTGTTATTTATGAACGTGTAGTACATTCCCTTTGTGCTTCTCTCCAAATGATGTCCATGAAATAATTATAACAGAGGTAGGTTTTGTTGTTAAAATAATGCAGATGAACTTTTGTAGGTATTGAAAAGCTCAGTGTGTTTCAACGAGATCTGAAATTTTTCATCTCAGCTCATGATCACTATATGGTCTTAATATCTCTGTAACCAGAGATGTGTAGCCCTTGAAAGTTGTGTTTCATCTAAAAGTGAGTGGAGAGCTTGCAGGACCACCTTACAACCTCAAGTATGTGCCTTCAAGTCAACAAAAGAAGTTACTGCAGGAGTGATAACAACTTTTCTCTTCATGGTAATCATTCCCTATTTTCCTGCCACTGCAGATCCCATGCATTTTTCTTCTAGCACTAAAAGTGATTTATTAAAAAAATATGGATATTGATCTAATACTGATATCCAACTGTGACAGACAAAAGCTCTCTAACAGTTTAAAGTTCGAAAGTGTCTGTTTATTCAACGCCGGGCAGCGTGCAGGATAGCTCCCAAATACACACCACACCTTCCAGGTGATTACAGAGCCCTTTTATCCATCCAAGTATTGAATACCCAAAATACACATACATAGTCATAATTTCAGTACATCCCATTCCTCCCTTCCTATGCTATTCAGTTCAAAAGCTATTAAGCATGCGTAGTTTTTCCCTTGAAATGGGTCTGTGGTCCCTTTCATGGGGAGGGGTCCCAAATGCAAATATGCAAATATGACAAATGAACTCTTGTTAGAACTCCCATTCCTTGTCTTTGATTGGTTTCAGAACAGAGGAGGCCCACAATTGTCTTATGTACCTAAAAGCTATTTGTCACTTTCTATATTCTTCATTATAAACCCAGCTAACTAAACACTGTGCTGACAAGCCATCAGTTATTAGTTAACTCTTATTACTAACTCTTAACTTCATCAAGGCCTACTCATTTATTTTAATTAACTCTAGTAAGGCTTATCTCTAACTAAAATCTTAGCTCCTCTAAAATCTCTAAATTCCTTAAAATTTACGTTTCAAAAGCATGCTACAGCCATTCCTACTGACACCACACCCACAGCACACACAAAGGATATGCATCCCAGTGATTCCCAGAACCACTTTTAATGATTTCATTAAGATCAAACCACTCTCCCATGTCAAGTTCCTGACTGATTCCTGTGTGTGTCTGAAAGGCCAGTGGTGGGGTAGGGATGTGCCACAGAAAGGCCACTCAAACTCTTACAGCTGAAGGTCTCTGCTCCCAGCTGACATTTATCCCCACCAAACCCCTATTGGCTCATACAGCAAAGGTCACTCATTTCTGATCTTTTATTAATTTTACTGTCTTCTTCATAATCCCTACCCTTCTTTTTCCTTGCAGGAGAAATGAGTGACAGATAAAGCACATTGAATTCTGGCCTCACTGAAAGTTTATGTAAACAGCACTAGATCTAGTCAAGACACAAAAGAGACCTCCTGAAAGAAACTCTGCATCTTGCAAGAAAAGGTGATGGCTGTCCAAAAGAAGCCAGAGACCATAACAAAATATTAATAAATTAAAATGAGGCCAGTGTGCTACTGGGCTTGTTACATAAAACAAACCAAAAATTAATCCAAAACATTAATCAGTTATTGTGTGTCATTTGAGTATTATAAATTGTGATAAAAGTAATTAAACTTACATTACACCTAGTTTCAGGTAGATATCTATTTAGTCAGTTCGTTCTATTTTGTCTGCTTTAAAGGATTGCTGGTATTCATTAAAATTTTGTTAAGAGGATACTAATTTCTAATGCAAAGGAAGTGGGAAAAGCTTATAAGGAGTCTGAAATATAGTGAGTGCTTTACACATTGCAAAGAAAGTTTTTCAACCCAGGTTGTTAAATTCATTAACAGCCTAAATGTTTTGGGAGTTCACTGAATATTTTTCTTCAAGTTCATTGTACAAACTCTGTCTGCACTTCCATCTCTTCTGTGCTTAGTATAAATTTTTAATAGTACCAGTAAAACACCCAGAATACAATTAGGCACCCTTCTGCTTCGCCATCTAATCTGACAATTTTCTCAATTCAGGTATTACACTGACATGCTTGAATTATACAACTTCAGCATTTGCTTTTTGTGATGTACATTGGAAGCAAGGGTTGTAAATAAGCACATAGAATGTGTTATTTGTTCTTAGTTGCCTCTCTGTTAAAGAAAAAAAGATATTCATGGAGCAAAAAAGCAGCATGTAAGTGAGCCAAAATACACTATAAACATTCAAAGTTATCACCCAAGCAGTTCTCAAAACCTGTTCAACCCTACTGCTCCTATTTGCTGAACAGATATTCTACCAGACCACAGCCAATCACATAAATTACAATAAAAGAATACTTAATAGAGAAAATGAATACTTTTACAAGACTTATTACATTCATAAATACATTTTATTTGCCTCAGTTACTCTGACTGAGCAATCAGTATCTGGAGACAGTTCATGTTAACTAGGAAATAAAGTTATTTTGCAACAGGATTGTGCATTGCCTAATTTTACATGAAGTATGAAATAAAATTTTTTATGGTATAGGGAAATAATTATTTAGTACCTGTGCAATGCAAAATAAAAAAATTCCCAAACACCATACAGTGATATACATACATTTAGAGATGTAAAGTGTGTTTAAAATGTAGTAGGACACAGGAAATATGAAGAGAAAAAAATACAATTAAATCTGCCACAACAAGCACGTTTGTATTAAAACATACTTCTCACTGAGGATGTTGAAATTATAAATTATTAAAAGCTACCCAAAAAAACATTTACCAATGCACACTGTGATTGAGGTGATTACTCAAAGTCAAAGCACAAGAAAAATCTTAGAAATAAATATATTCAGACACTACTTTTGAAGAAACCTTCCAAACCCATGTAGATTGCTGGCATGAGCGCACCATGCAACATTTTAAAGAATTAAAAATAGCATTAAATTGCTTTTATGCAAGAATGTTGTTAAAAGTAATATTGAATGAAAGAGTAAAACACAGGAATATGAAATCTAGAAACAGATTAGTTGGGACATTTGATGAATTATATATTGTTTTTAGCCACATAAGACTCCTTCACTACCATCAAAACTGGTTTTCACACAAGCAGTCTGTGTCCAGGTCAAATAAAAGAGAAGACAAGAGTATCTGCTAAAGAAGAAAAGCACTATTAGAAATAGAAACCAGACACCACCGAAAACACTTTGGCATTGTGGTGGGGCAGGAAAGGCTTAGTAAGCTCAGGAATATCTAATGTAACCATGAGGAGAGCAACAGGAAAAAACAGATGCCAACTGCTCATGTCAAGCTGTGACTGTTTTTCTAGATTAGTCAAAGAGGTGTCTTAAAGAATGAATGAAAAAACCAATAAATAAATAGTGAAAGCTCATGCAGTTCACATCCCTTTGGATGGCTATTGTTTCTGCCAGGAAAATTCAGTGAAGCATCATTAACAGCATCATCTGAACACTGTAAGTGAGGAAAGGTGTTTCTTCATTAAAAAAGAAAAATATTACAAATTTGTTGTGGTGCTGGAGTATTGTTCTGATCTTCTGGAATCCCAAGCAGACCTCTAGAAGTTTAGAATTTTCTGCACTAGATGGAAAAATTTGCACAATTCATCAGGTAAATGCAGTGCTTTTAAATAATATTTTTATTATTTAAATGTTCACTAGCTTCCTTTATCCCCTTCCCTTGAATAATTTTCCCATTCATAGATTATTTCCTGGATAGATTGAAATTAGGAATTTGTAAGGTTATTTTTCTTACTTCTCTGAAAATGTAGAACTTTCCAATACATAAATTACTGTCAGAGAAAATGACATACATCTTTATGAGCACAGGTTCATTCTCAAAAAATACTGTATTATAAATTCAAAAATTACTAAGTGTTAGGCACTTGGATGTAATTTGACTAACTACACCTTTAAATGTTTATTTTTGCTCCTGAATGTCTACTGAGTTGCTGATTTAAGAAGTCTGTGAAGGGAAATAAGCTCACCAAGATTCAGCCCTGTCTGCAGGTATTGGCTCTGAACTGGAAACCAATAATGTCAAGCTTTGCAGCAATGTAGAGTGGAAAATCACAGGAGAGAGGTGTAATTTTCTCCACCCTTACAAACATCAAGGTTGTTATAGCAATATAGAGTTCAGGTTTTCAGAAATAATACATGATTTTATGCTAGAGCAAAGAAGGTAAACAGTCCATTATTTTAGAAGATACAAAATAGCTTCAGGATATATTTCATACATCGAGAAATACACCATTTGCATCCTCATAATACTGGGTGTATTTAGTAGGCTTCTATTGTGATTTTGTTAACTCATATAACTAATTTAAAGTCATTTCAGAGGAAATATTTTTAGCTCAGAATAATAATATTCTGCAAATCCTTTTTAAATGTTTGGGTTTTGTTTGTTTTGTTTGTTTGCTGGTGTTCTTATTTCTTACAGTTTGCAAGAAAAAAGTTATCAGCTGTTAAGAAAATTGCTACAGTTTCTTCTGAAAGGTACATAGTACATTATCCTCTTTCATCTTAGGTTATTGACCATTTATCTGCTATTTAGCCTTCATATTTGTGCTATGTTGAGCTGAATTTAAGTATAATGTAGTCATTTTGATTTCTGATTGACACTGGTGGAGAAAATGATAGGTTTCAAAACATAAGTACTACAGTAACCCACTCTGCAAAATACTGCAGGAAAGGCTGCTGTTTCCATTTGCCTACTTTTCATAAAGGTTTTGAGAAAGAAAAACCTCCTAACACAAAGATTTTTTTTTATGTTGTTGCATTTACACACATACAATTACATATTTTCTTGGGTTTTCTAAATGAATGTTAATTTAGTAGTGTAGGAAAAAATAAATTATATTAAGCCACAAGACGATGAGAAGGCAATTTATAGACTTGCACAAATGTACCTAAATCTGTGCTTCAGCTGGAAAGAACTTGCAAAGATTCCTGCTGAGTAGCAGAATAAATTTTCTAAGATAGAAAGTTTGTTGTGTCCGAAAAATCTTAGAATTATTGCCATTTTATGACAGAAAGCACCATAAGGTGATAGAGGAGCAGAAGTAGATTGTGAAACACTATTTAGCATTGACATACATCTACACCTTCTCCAAGTTCCTGCACATTAATGGCTCACAACTACAAGCTGGGAAATTACAATCAATATGGTTTTTTGCAATTAAAAATGAACATGACTGAGAAGCAGAATTAACATTTAAAAATCCCCTTGCTAATGATAGGTTTCTTCTGATATACATTTTCCTTGCTGTTTTTTCTTTCCTTGTTATTCCATTCCAATGATGGAATAACAAGGTAATCACATCCTAAGGAGATAATAAAGTACTAATGAAGTCAGTTCTGAGCTAACAGGTAACAGTAACCAGTGCAAAAAAAGAAAATGTTTTGAGTGGCTTATGAATCTTGAGGACAGAATGAAAGTTATTCTAAGGATTTATTTTAGGGTTTTTCTTGGTTAGTGCAATATTACAAGACTGAGGATCAAAGCAATGCATGGAAAGCAGCAAAAAAAAAAAAAAAGCTAAATAAAAAAGTAGCAAATAAAAAAAAAAAAAAAGCTTCCAAGGGTTTATGACTGCAACCTGGCTCCCCTCTTTCCAGAACACACTCCATCCTCTGTTTCCAACCTTTCACTTCAGCGGAATTGTCCTTTTTTAAAAACTCACTTTTCCCATAAAACTCAGGTGTTTAAAAATAAGGTGGTTTTCTTCTTCTAGATCAAGAATAGAGCTTCCATTTCAGAATATCTTTACCATAATACTTGTCAAATGCTCAGCCACTTAAGGCTCTGTATCTGTCATCTAGTGCAAGAGACAGATGGTATGAAAATGAAAGCACAGTAGAGGTGAAGAGCCATAATAACACCAGTTAGCCATGGTATAGCATAGCAAGTAGTTGAATTTTAACATTTATTGTACTTTAACCTCTCCTAAAACTTTCAGGACTTATAAATGGGGCTTTTCTGTGTGGTCCTTACTCCACCCTGATAAAAAACACACTCCCTATTACAATTGCACTTGGTAGAAAATAAATGATACAATGTAATTTCATCTATAAATGTACCTTCTATAAGGCCTTTACCTTTTTTTTACCCTCTTTCCACCAAAATGTTTATGCTTATTTTGTATATGTTACAATGAGCTTTGTTTTCTTCAAAAACAGAAATTTGCTACTATGGCAACAGTACTTTTGGTCATAACCTGAAAAAATCAAATTTGCAGTCGGGAACTGAAGGAAAAAGAGGCTTCAAATGTAAAAGACTTCACCCACATTCCACTAGCAGTCTTTCCATAAGCATTAGATTGTCAGTTGCATTTTCTCTGCTTTAAGGTCCTACACAGGTGGGTGTGCAGTTCTCAGACAGGTTTGCAGTGAGCTGTACAGAGGGAAGGCATCCCGTTGAAATAACCACTCACCCCCTTTACACTCAGAGTAAGACAAGCACCTCTAAATGCACTTCACCTCAAAAGCAGGAGGAGGGATGAGTTACTCCTGGGATGCCTATCTTTGCCTCTGGTAAAGAAGCATTAAGTATGTGACTTATAAAATCTACTGTAAGGCCATCCAAGCATCCCTCAGAGCCCATCCTCAATAATTCCTGTCATTCACAAAGGATTTTTGATGCTGTCGGAAATAACATATTTTTAAAGTTAAATATTTATTCTAATCTCTCAGTATGCACAGTAGGTTTCCCCCTCATATTTCTAGTTAATTCTCCCTAAGCTATTTTTACCAAGTGTTCTTAAAGCAGTTTTGTTTCTGCTTAGAGCAAGTGAATTGGAATGCCAATTAAAAACTTCTGTTATGTATATCACAATTTGTCTTACTCCAAAAGAATCTAAATCCATATTAAACTGATTATCTTAATGCAGTGAGTGATTAACACACATTTTAGACATTATTAAGCTGAGATCCATTAAGATTGACATTACAGAAGTATGACTTGTAATGAAATATAATTTTTCCCCTCAGTATTCACAATCTATGACTTTTCACGATCATGGTCTTCTAAATTTCAGGAAAAAAGACTGCAAGAAATTATATAAATAAGAATTAAAATAACAGTCCAATAGAAAACTTTCTGGCTAACAAGATACAGCATATACACAAGAATCTGAGGGTAAGTGAGGGAGACAGAGCAAGGTCATCTGAGTTAACATAAAGTAGAATCTGATTTTAAAGTACCCACCATTCTTACAAAATAGCAATGAATATAGGGCACTTGCTGGGTACACCAAAAATTATTTGTAAAGACTGAAAAGTGTTTTAAACAGGTACTTTGGAACTTCAACTAAAAGAGACAACATGAATATGCCTAATAATGAAAAATTAGTACCAAATTGCTGTAGACTTTAAAGTAAAATAGAAATTTTAATACTTATTGAATTTTCTGAGTAACACTGGCATATGATGTCTGTGATGATGCTTGTGTCCATTCATCTCCCCTCACTCAAGGACAGTCTTGGCAAAGACACTCTGGTGTAAGAATGAGACATTGTGTGGCTGTGTGTACACATATACATGCACATAGGGAGGAATAAGGCAGCAAACCACCTTTTGCCTCTAAACTCATGTCTCATAAATTGTAGAAATGTTCACTTTTAGTGTATTGTTCTCCTTCTGCACACTCTGTACTATATACATTTAAGCCACTACTGGACAGTGAGAGAGTGAAAAAAATCATATTTAAACAAGCACAAACACAAAGGTTCAAAACTGAAATTAAATTGGCCAAGTACTTTAGTTGAGTGCAAGGGTAAAAGTGGAAGCTTGCATTTAAAAATAAAACTGTAAATAGTGAATCCTTTGAAGCAGAAATCATTGCATGGTGAAACTACTATGAGACACTAAAGTAAACACAAGGAAGAAAACAGCTCACATACATCACTTATCTGAAATTAAGATCTGATACAGATGATGTATCCCATCAGTCAAACAGTTAATACCAACCAAAATGTATGAAAATGTGGAAAAACATTCAGTGAGAATGAAACCTCAAGGGAACATACTGTGTCTAATACGATGGTACCTAGGTCCTACATAATTTTTAGACCCTGTGAGGACCAGTGATGCACAGCTATCATAATCATGTTTGGATTACAGACAGGGAATCATTCAGAATCTTCCTCAGAACAGAACTGGAGAACCATGAAAAATAAGACTGAGCCAGCAATAGTAAAAGAACTTGCTTACAGTTTGGAGAGCAACTATGAGAAAGTTCCTACAGTTACTGTCTTTTCCTTTTCAACAAATGATGCCTCTTTCTTTCCTAAAGGCAGAAACACAGAGTACTCTGGCTACTGCACAGCCAGCAGGGTAGGAGATGAGAGGTTCATCCTTTCCAGTTCTGAGACTCTTCAGCCCAGACACCCAAAGGTAAGAATGACATCCTAGTTACTCAATTTTAATGATAAATCCCTGTTGCAAAATTAAAAAAAAAAAAAAATCCACCAAATGGGTAACCTGGCATTAAAACTTGACATTAAAACCTAGACGCATAGCTCGTCTGTCAGAAAACTTCAGTCAGTAGCCAGAAAACTAGAGTTTATCCCCAGGTAAGTCATGAGTCATTTTAGAGCTTTCTACCTCACATACACTCAGAATCAGAAAAAAAAAAAAAACAAAACAATACAGCAGAGTTGTGTAACTCTCATCCTGGATCAAGCAAATACAGACTGATGTTGTTTCATTTTTCTGACTTCTTTTGATATGAGTAAATGCACAGAAGGAATCAAAAAGGGCTAGGGAGGACACCTTTGGAGAACTGAGGTTTTACAGTCTGAAGAAGAAAAGGCTAAAGGAGAACACAGTTGTTACTTTCCAATTTGTTAAGAAGAGGTACAGGTAGGACTGAAACAAGATCCCCTCAAAGATACAAAATGTAAGGACAGGAGGCAATATCTATCTATCTGTCTATCTATCTGTCTATCTATCTATCTATCTGTCTATCTATATCTACTCTATCTTTAAGCACCGTAAAGTTTCCAAGAAAAGCTGTAGAATTACAGTTCCTGGAGATATTCTAAACTCAACCAGATAAGTGGCTGTGCAGTGTAACCTGACTTGTAATTTAGCCCTGCTTTGTTCTGGGGTGGGTCTAGGTCACCTTCAATATATGTCACAACCCAAGATTTTGCATAATTCTAAGTTACAGCAGACTTAGACTTCACTACTACTATCATCAAGTGTGAAAATACCCTCTAGGGGCTTAAGGGGTGACAGCATGAAAACAATCCCCTGACTGAAAAATGTATTTTGAGTATTTCTGCAACTTCACCCACTCTTAAAACAAATACCTTACCCTGAAATGTGTACTCTGGGGGATCTCTAGCTAGATGACGGACTGCATTTTAAAGACAGTCTCATGACTAATACAGGGAGCACACAGTAGTTACACTCTTTCCCAAGAGGGACAATACAATTTCTGGAAGCTTCCCAGTAGTGCAGTTTCTGAGAGGAGGTGTGGACTGCTTCCACTTATATTTGTGTCAGCGCAGGCTTTAGATCAGTGGGTGATAGCACCATTTATAATATCTGAAAAACTCCAGCCAGCATGGATCAGATGCTTTTTATGTTTTTTTCTCTACTATTTTTGATACAGGTAGTGAAAGTACCACTACTACATAAGAGGAGAAAAGAACTGTAAAGTGAAAAGAGATTATTAGCCTGCTCCTTTTGCCACTAGCACACAGAGTGGGAAAATAAATGAGCTGACTATAGCCCTGGGAAATGTGGAAAATGTGGTGGAAAACTGGCCTGAATAAAATTCTACAGTAAATGCAAGACAACACTTAATACCATAAGCTTGTAGGCCAAATTTAGCAGGTCAGTGGTCAGTAGAAATTTACTGCACAACTCTTGGCAGTTCTCTTGGACCATTAGATGTATTAGTCATCAGGTGAACAAGTAGTAGTGTCAGTTTACTTCTGGAAGTAATATATAGTAAATATTGATAGAAGATGGAAAAGGAAAAAAAATAGAAAAATAAAGAATACTGGTGGAGATGCATGACATGGATGAAGTCATTGTATAATACAAACTAGCAGCAGCTCTTTTTTGAATTTTGGAGAGTTGAAAGAAATTCTAGATTTATGAAAAGGTTGAGACACAGCTAAACACAGCACTCAGAGCTAAATACAAAATATTACAAAATCCAGACCTCTTAAAAAAAAAATTGTGTCTCTCAGCTTTAAAGGGACATAAAGAGCTTCAGAGCCCCCTTTCACAACAGCAGGAAGCAAGGCTATTTGTTATGGCCCAACTCACCACTGCATCATAGCAAGCAATAAAGGCAATTCTGAAAAACAAGTGAGATAGTGCTGCTGGGCTAATGCAGTATTTGTTTGGAAAATGAGTTATCAACCCTGCACAGGATCCCTGCAAATCTCTGTGAAAAAGTTCTGTAAGGTGCAGACAATTTTCTACAATTCTGGCAAATTAAAGCAAAGTCTGACTTAATAATAATTCATAACTATTCAGGGTGTGTTTTCCTCATGTTCTTGAGTACCACAGATGTAAATTTGTATTTATACAAGACTCTTTATTTGTATACAAAGCAGTAGAATTCCAATAATTGGGCTGAACTTTCCAGCAGCATACAATCCAAATGGGTTTTTAATATTTTACATTTTAATTCTGCTTACAGAGATTTCAATTTAAGAGATTAGTAATAGGTTTAAAGAAGCATTTTTCCTCTATTTACAATTATAGCCAATAAGATTTAAATTTTTAATATTGAAAATGTTTATTTATGTATTTCAAAATAACTTGGAAGCAATTCTCACATCTCATCACAGCTCCTAATTATCAGCACAGAGGAGAAAGAAGCAACAAAACTCACTCCTTTCACTCCCCAGGCCATGCTACAGGAGTTGCAGAGTGAATGACAAAAGTAGAAGGCTGAGAGCATGCAGAGAAAAGGGCAATGAAACACAACTGGTGAAAGAACAAGGATGGCTTATCTCATTGCAGCTGCAGTGGATGTGCCTTGCCAGTCCCCCAGGTGTCCCCAGGTGCTGCCACTGCCTTCATGGAGGCAGCAGTGGCTGCTGCTTGAGGAGCACAGGCAGACAAAGAACCACACAGTCTCAGCTGTGGTTCACAGCTCACAATTTTGCAAAAAAGGGTCTTTCAACTCCTGTTCCTGAGCAGAGTCAGTCAGACCAAAGTGCTACTACAGGCATCACAAGATAACAGCTCTAAAAATGGTACTTGATTTCCTTCAGAGAAGAGACTAGACCAGCCTGGAACCCCACCACACTGAGCAAAAGGCAACATGCACTGAAGCAGGGATTCTAAGAAAATATTTAATTATCTGTAAAATTGAAATTACCATTATATTTCAGACAATGTGATCATCTGACTCATCCTTCCTATTTGCAAATAAAGGTAGCAGTCACATTTTGGCCAGTAGAACTAAATGCTTTAGAATTACTCTACTGTAGACTGACTCTAATGATGTCAGCAAGTGATCTTTAGGAAATTTTGGTTACATCTTTGCCCCTTCTGTTTTTTCTCTACTGTGGTAATATTCTGGGGTCTGGATTAAAAAAAAAATCACATTTTTAAGGTTAATAATTTGGCTTTCTTCCCCATTTAAGCATCTGAAATATAATACACTTGAGTTTCTTAGTTTTTCTTTCTCAAAGCTGAATGTACATTTGGTACTTTAGACAGGGGGACAACACAGTTAAATAGGGATGCAGGTTCATTGTTTTCCCTACTATTATTTGAGGACGTTCATTAGAAAGGTATGTCACATTAATGAACAGTGTGGTTCACACCACCTGCAAAGAAACATTATCAGTAACAGCAGCCCTGCAGGTCTCAAAATTTCTTGTCACTATGGAATGTAGAATCAAATTAGCAAAGCTGTGCTCAAAGGATGAGATTCTGTAAGCTTTTAAACATCTCAGACAGAAATTCGATTAAGATTAATTCAAGCCAAGCAAGCAATTTTAGAGGCGTTGGAAGCAATTTCCTTTCACATCATGGTTGTGTGCTGCTGACATGAATGCCTGGAGAAAAATGTGCTAAGTTACCAGAAACAAGATCTTACTATGTAGCAGTAACTATGTATGTCCTTGTAAGTTTAGCTTTAAAATATTAATACTAAGGTAACGAAACTTGTAAAGAAGCACACAAAATATTCTTCATAAATCATAAATAAATTTACTCTAGTGAGAGGGCATTTCAAATACCACAATCACATTTTCAAGCTGGTTTGTGTCATCAGCTTCTAAAGGTGAGACTCTTCAAAAGAATTTGCTGGATGAATAAGATTTAATCTAATGCCATTTTAGAAAAATGACAGCAGTGCTCATCAAATTATTAGTGCACTGGTAAAGCATTTGAATCTAAATCCTTCACCACTTCCATTTATTTTGTGATGTTGAAAAGGTTATCCTTCAAAAATTGTCAACCAATTCATAAAAAAAGATATAATGTTTTAAGGATAGATAAGACAAAAACATGTCATTATATCTTTGAAAGAAGATTGATTCTAACAATGGTAAAATTATCAGTTTTCAGAAGACAGAAAAAGAATACATGGTTTTCACTTCAGTCTCAATTCAACATAGACAGCCTAAAGCTGTATAATTATTTCCAAGACATGAAAAAAATTCAAGGAAAAAGAGACTGAATTTTTTCCCTATTAAAATAATCTTGTGAATTTAAACCTAGGAATGATTTTTAGCCATTTTCATTTTGTACACACACACCCATCTGTTGGAGTTTTGTTTGGTTTTGGGTTTTTTTTCAATAGAGAGGCAGAGTTCCACATGTCTAACTTAAAGGTACTGACAAGTTGTTCCATTTTCTTAGTCACCATTCAAAGAGCTTTTAAAAGTAGTGGGTGGAACAAAATAAAGGATGAATAATAAAAACCCAGCCTAACAGCCTGACAGTCATTCCCATATAGACATTCCCATTCTTATGCAAAAGGGAACTTGCTTTCAAGCAAGGATAAGATGACCATGAAAAGAAGGAATATATTGTTAGGAAGAAAATATGCAAAACTGAAAGACTGGAATTAATAACATATACGTACAATATTCTAAGAAAATGTTGAAATGCATACTAGTAGTCTACAAGCTGTTTTTCATCTATCCTTGCATAAGGATTAGCAAACATATGAAACAGAAAAATGTTCTCTTTCACCTTCCTACTGAAAGCATTCTAACAGTATTTTCTAAGTGGCTACATAGGCAGGTAATGCAAGCTTAGTGCACACTTCAAGGACAAGCTGGGTCTTGAAGATTATTTGCTCCACTTTGCAATGGTTAAAGAATTTTAAAACTATTTCTTAGCAAACTCAGCTTACCATATTTGCCACAAGAAAAGGTTTATTACTGCGAGATGATGTCTCCATTCTGGATCGAGAGATCACACTCAGCTTTCCATTTCTTTGATCAGAGTCTCTCAAACTGAGAGCAGTGGATTCTTTTCATCCTTTAATGATTCTTCTGGCAATATTTTTAACTAGGCATGATTTCTGTAGTGTTAAAATACCATTCAAAGTATTGTTCTTGTTTCTTAGGTCTTGTGCTAGGCTTCAGCTCTCACCACTCTTAATATCAATCTACACAGCCCTGCCTTTACTGGCACTACCAGAAAAAAGGTCCTGGTACAAGAACTCTCACTGGAAAACATATCTTTACAGACTTAAGATTTATAATTGTGGAAGAAAAAAACTTGTCACTTCTTTTCCAATTTACCCTTCTCACAATGAAAAACAAGCTTTTGAAACATTCTAAATCTCATAATTCTCATTGGCAGAAGGCAGGAGATCAGCATTCTATTATAGCTTGATGGAAAAGATATAATAACCTTTCAGTATCAAAAAGAGGAGTGTTGGCCTCTTCATGCCAGTAGTTCTGAGGGAGATGATCATAGTAGTCCAAAATTGTGCCATCTAGCTCCAAATATGTAGAATCATAGAAGCATAGAATCATTAAGTTGGCAAAGTCCTCTTAATCATGAATCCAGCAGTTAACCCAGCCCTGCTAAGTCCAACATCCAACAATAAACCATTGCTCTGAGTGCCACATCTACATGTATTTTAAATATAATCCCCTCCAGGGATGACAACTCAACCCCTGCCCTGAGCATATTATTGAAATATTTGACAATCCTTTTGGTGAAGAAATATTTTTTAACATTCAATCTAAATTTCCCCTGGCACAACCTGAGGTAGTTTGCTCTTGTTCTATCTCTGGTTAACTGGGGAGAAATTGATTCCTACCTCACTACAACCTCATTTCAGGTAGTTGTAGAGGGCAATAAGATCTTCCCTGAGTCTCCTTTTTGTCAGGTTAAACACCCCAAAGTCCTTCCTCTGCTCCAGACCCTTCACCATCTTTGTTGTCTTTGATGAACTATGCTTAGACAAAGAAGCTGTACTGAAATATGTGAATGACTAATCATGCTGTAATCATAATTTCCCAAGGAGTGTCAGAACTATCTGAAAATCAGCCCAGTGCTTCACAACTTAATTTTAGTGATAAATTTTCCCATTACTGTATATTGTCTACAATCTTTTGTCAGCATTTAGGAATTCAAATGCATTTTGAATTACCAGAGTTAACAGACAAATGTTCAAATGGCAGTCTCATTCTTGGTGACATATGTAATTCAGATACAACATTATTCCTGCAATTAATGCTTTTTTTTCAAACATGGGCATGGAGCAATTTAGTTTTCAAAACACAGAAATTGATTAGCTCAAATTATGAGGTTTAAAATAAGAATAAGTAGATAAAATGAAATTGTTTTGTGCTATATTGCACTAAATTACTTCTCCATGGAGTCCTCCTGGCTTCCACGGCATTGGAAGACTGTAGACAAAATGACCCTAAGCAGAAAACAGTGTTTAGATAGAGCCTGGAACATCACAGATTTACACATACACAAAATCAAACAGCTTCCTTCTATCAGGAGAGAAAAAATGAGAAGATGAGAATAACAAGCTTTGGATGTGAACACAGCTGAAATAAAGAGGACATGAGTTATTGATTAATTTCACAGGCAAGTTCAGCCAATGGCCAAAATGGGCAATGTTACATACTGGTGACCAACAAATTTATGGGCAGAGGAAAAGCAGAAGCAGAGTACCAGGAAAAATTCAGAGTTAAAAATAACTTGAGTGAGTCAATCTTTTGTTTATATTCTCCTGAATTCTCCATTTTTATTTGATAAATGCTATTTCGTTGAACCCAATTTTCTCTCTAATTTATGGGGGTTCTTAACACTGATTAAATATCTTTCACTTCCACAATGTTTCATCTTCTTAAGCAGTGTTAGGAGTGACTGCCAACTCTACCTGTTCCAGGCTCTTTCCTTTCTACAGAACGAAGTAAAACACTAAGGAAAATATAAGCAGGAGAAACAGGGAATGGAAGTAAAACCATAAAGTACACAGTTTTAACTAAATAAGAACAAGAATGAACTATAGCCTTCCTCAAGCACTTGAAGGATGTGAACACCTAACAGTGAAATCCAATGGTGATGGAAATAGTATTCCTGAGGAAGCTCTGGTAACTTCTTGTGGTAATACTGATCAATACCACAGGATTGCTTTATACCAAGGACAACAAGCAAGGTGTGAAGTAAAGTAAGCAGAGGATTTCCTGGTTTCAAATTTCTATATGAACTCTTCTCTAAATTCTCTACATTTCCTTATGTGGAAGCTATTCCATCATTTTTGTCATCCTTCCTGTCGCTCTCAGAACCTTTTCCAGGTCTACTAGATTGCTTTTGAAATAGGAGCAGAACAGTCATATCATTACCGAGGTAAAACATTGATGTAGACTTTAGCACTTCTATGTTCTTTGTTTTATTCCCTGCTTCTCCATTGGCCTGACATACTCATGGATCTTCCACAATCCCCAGTTGTCCTGTGTAGAATGGCACATTCAGACCCCATTATTTTGAATGTGATATTAGGACTTTTCACTTTCTTGTATGATTTTACATTTATCTGAGTTGGATTTCATCATAATTTTGCTTTTCAGTCTTGTGTGTTGCTATAATCTGAAATTTCTTAATAGATCACCTTTTTTCTTTAATACCAGGAATAACCAGTATACCAAAAAGGCCAACAAAATCTTTTCATAAAGCAATTTGTGAACACTTCAGAAGAGCACAAACTTTTGAAGAATTCTGCTGATGTCCTGCCTCTACTGTTAAAATGTTTAATATGAAATAACTTCAGTAATTTCTACCCTGCAGGAGAATTTTTAGATGCACACAGACTGAAGTCCAAGCTAAAACTTAAATGGAAGAAAATAAATTTTAGTCATCCTATCTCTGTAACTCAAGTCATCTTTTTCATCAAATGCTGATTCACACTTGTACTTTCATTCTTACTTTCAACAGAAAACTCAGACAAGCTCAGTAAAACTTATCTGAATACATAGCTTATGGAACGGGGAAAAGACAGAATCCTGTACTCCCTTGGCATCTTCAGACCAAGATAGAGAAAATTTTACAGAGACAAATCCTTGACTAAAATTAACTCACAGAACAAGACTAGATGCCCCCAAATCTCATCTACTCTATAGTATAATATTTTCATCAAATGTATTGAGAACAGTATAAAAAAGACCAAAAAATGAGGAGTGTTTATTTATAATATACCACATTAAACTTTGTGAATCATGAGCTGTCATAACAGTGCTTTGTAAGAAAGTAAATATATAAAAATAGATCAGACTGTCTCAACCTATTTCCTTTCAGTTAAAGTGTCTAGGACCAGAAGCAGCCCTATAACCTTAAACTAACTTGCACAAATTGGAAATAAAAGATTCAAAATTAGATAGATAGGCACTCAAATAAATAAATGTGTTTAGTTCAACAGGAAGATTCTCTCTAAGGAGTCTATTTTTACATAAATGTCAGATTTGATGTAAACAAAACCTTAAAAAAATTAATATTATTTTCTGGTTTCATTTGTCCAAGGCCTTCATATAGAGTCAGTAGTGTGGAAAGTGACTAATACAAGATTTTGATGTGTCTTTGCCTGTCAAAACAACAGCACTGTTCCGTGTGTGGAATAGCTGAAAGTGTTGATTGAAACTTAGATAGAGAGTCATTTATAAGAAAAATGGTCTGTGATATGTGGCAGAAATCTGTTTCTATTTGGAAACATGATGAGAAATCAACATGAACATCACTTTTCTAATCATACAAAATTGCCAGGTTGATTGTCAAGTCATTATCCCTGTAATCAGATAAAAAGTTTTCAACCCCAAATTGTTTCCATTTGTGGTCCCTTGATCATAGTGTGTCTAGACTAGTCTAACAATACATTCTCTTTAGAATAAATGCTTGTACCATCTGCACTGCAAATGAATAGGAAAAAATGGTTTTAGAACACTACCCTTCACAAGCTTCAACTGGCTGTATTTCTCCAAGAACTGAGCTTTGCTATGAGCACAGAGAAGTATTCCTCAGAAGTCAGTTTACTTACTCATTTGTATTTGAAGCACAGACTTTGCTCACCACTGAGATAAGCAGTTTCTACTTTAATACAGGGAAAATATGCTCTCCAGCATAAAATTATTCAGATAAACTGCACAAAGATGATTGCTTCATAGATCTTGAACTGAAAATAAAATCTCCCTACTGCTCATGTTCCTGAATACTTTTGTTAAACAATGCCACCAGTAGATTCCAATCCTAGCTTGGGTGAACCAAATATTTCTTCAGTGGCCTGTGTATATTGTTTACTTTTATGCAAAAAAATTATAAGGAGGTAGTAGGAAAATTATTGGAAAGATCAGGTTTGTTTATAAATAATATTTGACAAGATCAGTGAATATATTACTAATTACAGGAGGGAAAAAAAAAAACAAAAGCAAAAGCATCACAAGAAAATCCAATTCCCATTTTGCTCTTGGTAGGAAGGAAGGAATGATTATTTAACACATGCAACAAAATTTAAGCCCTGTGTAAGCATGAACTTCTCTATCCATAGTAGTTTTCACTACTCTGAGTGAATAATACAGATAAAAAGGGTCACTGAGTACATGAACAAAAAAAAATGCATCTTACATCTAAATATATTAAAAATCAGATATAAAATTTATTAAATTATAAATATATGTTTAAATGTAGTTTTAAGAAGTCAAGTATATTTATATATATTGCAGACTTTCACTATCAACTGATTATCTCAAGAACAAGCTAGAGATGGTGGTAGAGGTGGTAACTGGTGATCAAGTAACATAGACTGACCTGAGGAGCAAACTGTTTGGAAACTGCTTCAAATACTTTCTTTTCTCTGCCTTTGGTCAGCCAGAAAGAAATGGGTTTTGGCTAATATGACATTTTTACCCCAGCCTCTTTCCTGGGTACAAGTAGTCTCTTATCCCTGGCCTTCAGAATTTTCCAGGTCTGCTTAGTACTATGAACTTCCTCCTGTAGATGTGGTCTAGAAACCACACTTGTGTGGCCTCTGATGGTGGCCAATCCATTGATAACCCAGTCTTGCAGCAAATACTCAGTTCCCTACTACATCAAAATAGCAGAAACCCTAATGCATATGTCAGAACTGTTCTTGCTTGCTTTTGTCATAACAGTCTGTAAACACAGATAAATTAAAAAAGAAAATGTGTAGGTAAGAGAAATGTATTGTGAATTGCAGACATCATGAAACAGAGACATGTAAGAATTCCATTCTGCAGATCAAAGCTCACTCCTATCGTTTGTTCTTTACAAGTCGGAAATAAAAATCCAACATTCCACTTTATTTTGAGCATAGCCTAAAATTAGATAACAACTGATTTCTGCCATTAGAAATGAAACCTCATAAAAGCAAGAGGTCCCCCAGCAGTTAGGATGCTCAGATATGGTTCTGAGTTCAAATATGTTTTAACCCATTAGATATTAAGTTGATGGGGGACTGTGAAGTATTTTAACACTTATATTGCCAACCTTACTGTTCTAACCTCTTTAGAAGAGCCATGGGATTATACAGAAAGAAGTCAAGAATCATATTTTACAGATAATTAAATATACTGTGGTACAGAACGATATTCTATATACAGAATATCCAATGATAGGCAGAAAATGAAATATTCTGTGTAGCTATGTTCTTATATGTAGAGACACAACCACAACTGTTTAGGATTATCCTGCTTATATTAAGCTTAGAATATGGAACACTAACAAAAATATGTTAGAGGCACATGTGAAGCACTTACAAAAACTGTAATGTGTGAAAATCTCCAGCCGCATACAAACCATAAATGTGTTACGGAAAATTGCAGCATTTGTCTTTCCAGCTTTCATTATCAAAGCTGTGATTTTCTCAGCATGTTCACTGGCAAACTGTACTGCTTTGACACTAATAAAGTCAGTAACACTCCACTATCCCTGGTATTACAGGAAGAATACTAAAAATACTAACAGAGTAAACTCAGAAACATCCATCCACGAACAAGGGATTTCTGCCATTATATTTGCCATTTCCAGGGAGAAGGCTTAATCTCTAGTAGCCATGAACAATATAGATTTTATACCTGCAAATTTAAAAAAACCAAACTATCTCTAATGAAGCATGTTTAAAAATGTTCCCATCTATTTCAGCCAATAGTAGAAGTATTTACAGATTTTTAATATAAAATATTTACCAATAATATAGAATATGTCATATGTTGAGAAAATGAATAGTCTTTACTGTACCACAAACCAATTTATAGCCACACATCTAACTGCAAAGGAGATTACTTGTAACTACTTTTCACATGCAATATTTCCAAATATTGAGAGAATTTGATGATATAATTTTTGTGTGCTTTTACTTTTAGAATAAAATTTCTGCTTACGAATAAAGCATTGAGTATTCAAAGTTACAGACAAATACATTGTATTAATTATTGCCCAAACATTTCAGAAAAACTCATGCATAAATCATGTCATACAACTTCCAAGATGCATCAAGTCTCTCCTAGATACTCTTGAGAGGAATAATAGTGTGTGTATGCCATATCAAACATTCTCTTTACAACAACAATGGATTTCTCTTCCCCCATAAAACAGTACTTTTGTTAATAACCAAGTCATACCAGTGCACATATTAACTAATTCCTGTAATCTCTGCAAACTCCAGTTTAATCTCAAAACAGAAAAGAGAGCTGGACTAAAAAACTTAGAAGAAAATATTTAAACATTTCCAAAAGTTGACAAACCCCATTACTTAAATGAGTGTTTTGTGCAAACTTGCCTATCTCATTTTCTTTAATCTGACAAACGAATTTTGTAATGCTTCCAAATACAGTGTTCTAATGCTCAAATTAATCCTAATAGAATCATCATTTTAATTTTAATATCACATTTATAGTGTATTAGAGAAAAGTGACTAAACAAATGGATCCATTAGACCATAAATCTTTGTGGAAACCTTTGTTGTATTTCTGTATAAACACCTACAGAAGCATTTCTTGAAATATTTTTTTGACTGCCTGAAACCAGAAGAACATTTTAGGCAAATGCATAGGAGTGGCTGAGTGAGCTCATGAAGGGTTTCTATAGAGAACTAGATTCACTCAGAGTTACATAATTGGGAAGTTCATCTCCTTACCCACCTGAAGTGATCACAGCTCTGGAAGCTTCCAGCAAAATTGGTTTTTTATCCAAATGCTGTAGTTTGTCACTGTTGCCACATGCCTTCCCCTCATCTCCTAGGCCACCCCTTGCCTAGGAGGGGTCAGCCCTTCTGGTTGGTTCCATACCCCTCAGTGGTGTGTGGAACATTTACCTGAGCACACAGACGATGCTCCTGTGCCCTCCCCTCATCGTGGCCCCAGCAGAGCTGCTTCAGCCTGGCACAGCTTCCATAGCTGGGACCTCTCGTGCTGGGCAGGTATTCTCAAGCACGAGTACAAATCTCATTGCTACACCAACATAAACCACCTTTAAAATTACTGTCGTTTATAAAACTTCTTTGATAAGCAAAACATACATAAAAGAATGAATTCTGCTAAGAATAAAGTGAAGTGTATTCTACAACAAACTGAAATTTCAAATTATGTTTGGTGGAGTGACTAATCAACTCCTAAACCAGAAAGATTTTCTAAATATTTCTAGAGTCTTAAGCTGAGGAACAGATGAAAATAGAGTCCCTGTTTCTTTTAAGTTGTGAAAGCCAGCCTTAAGTGTATCTTAATGAAGGAGTATTTTTACAAAATATCGTCCTTTGTGTTAAAAAGTCCTAATAAATATTAAGCAGTGCTCCTAATTACACAACATCTGTCAAAAAGCAGAATACACCAAAATATAATATTTCCAGCTTAAAATATTCTAAGTCTAAACATAAACTAAAATACAGTCTAAAATACAAATTTTGTTGAAAGCAGATTAATCAAATGCAATGAAGAATGTTATTATATCCTCTTTGTTCTCTTTCATGACAATTTTATTGATGTTTTATTCAATCTGCATTTCTAAATAAGGGTTATGAATCTTTTAAATGGTAGCATTTGACTAATAGTTTTACATTGTCATTAGAAGAAATAGTTATTATTCTTTTTATAGAAGAATTACAATGCATTGCTCATTAGTATTAGAATTCTCCTTAAAAAGAAACCTTACAGTGGAAATTAACCTCTGAAAATAAAAAGGACAATCTTCAAGACTGCACATCTGCACAAACTTCTCTAAATCTAATTTTTTCTTCAAAAAAAAGAAAGAAAGGTTTAATAATAAGTGTAAAAAAAAGAACGAAATAGTATCCAAATAGGTGTAGAAAAATCACCTTATCCAAGCATCCTAACCACTCAAGCCAGAACATTTTAAAAATTTTAAAAGAAAGTAGGTATTTTAGATTCATGTTTCTGATCTAGAGTTTCATGAGCTAAATATGAAACAAAGCTTTAATATCATCAATTTGTCAAGAAAAAAAAAATTGAAAAAGCAAAATTGTTCTTTCTAATGTATTTGTTTAATCTTTTAGACTCATAACAATTGAATACTGTAATTATTTATCTTTTTTTATTATTCCAGTTTCTGCTGAAGTTATCGTCACTGTAGGAATTGCTGCAAACCCAGGTTTGCAGATTTCTATACATCTTTTTCTCTCTGAGTGTTTTGGTGAACATTCTTCCTTTAATTCAATTACAGACACTGCCAAAATGTGTCTACTTACATGCCAAAAATCAAAGTACTCATCACATAATTTCTATTCTACTCTAAAGCTTAGTATTTTTCACACACCAAATTTCAAGCAGTGCTATATGAGCCAGACCTGTCTGCAAAAGGCAGGAAAACAACTGTATGACTGAAACCATTTGCAAAAAAAAAGGCCAAGTAATGTAAGCTTGCCAAATTCACTGTTTTTGTGTAACCTGAATGCTTCAACAGAAGGCTGTGGGAAAATCTGTAGCCAGTCTCAACTGTAAAAAGAAATCACCATTTATTTTGTAATTTGTCTCCTGCATGCAACTTGAACTACAAAATAATTGTTCTGCAATCATAACTATTCACTGTAACAACAATTTAGTTTCCTTCCTATTTACATAGGAGAAAAACTAATCCTCTAAAACTGTCCTCTTTACAGAATGACTTCACAGATCCCAACTGTGAAGGACTTCAACACCCCTCTTCAGGGAGCTGGTAAGTATAATTTCTGTGAGAAGAGAATACTTCTTAGTTTTTTTGTTCTTTCTAAATATTCAGTGGTGATAGTCAGCTCTTCTGCAATGATTATGCTCTCCCATATCATCAGAAATATGCTTCAGAGCCCCTAGAACTAAAACTTTCATTTACCGAGCTTCAAATAGAAGAAAAAAATTACAGTACACCTAAAGGAGTGAACCCTCTTTCAGACTGGTGCTTGTATAAGTTACAGCCAGGAAATCAGACACCTGTAACCCTAAAGGTTTTCTCCATTTGATTCTCCTGAATTACTTTAAATCAGTTTTTCAAATGAAACTTTGCCCAGAAAATAATACCTTTGTCAGTTCAAATTGGCATGACATGATTCCTTGTCAAATTTTCAGTAAAAATAACTGGGTTTGCAGCTTCTCTCTGCTGCCTCTAACAATGATTCATTTTTCCTTTCCAGCCATAGGAGAACTGTTTAAAAGTTCTGTGTGGGTTTTGTTTTTTAATATAGCATGCCACCTTATACTGAATTTTCTTTATCTGCACAGCAGTGACAACAACATCTACTCAAGTGTTACTTACTAAGAACCTTTCAAGGCAATGAAGTTCTGTTGGCCAAGGATGTTGCTGACTCTGCCACTCTTGGTAAGGGGAGGAACTTCTGGCCTATCCTACAAGGAAATGTCACAACTCCCAGTTTAGAGAACCAGCAGCTGCTGGAAATAGTAATTATGGAGAAAACAAGATTGGTTTTCCATTTTAAATGGTTTCCTTCTCATGGTTAACCAGCATTAGTAAAGAAACAAACACATACAAGAATGAAGTCTGGCTTGTCTTTAACAGAAGGAGAAAACACTCACTGAATTCATTGAACTTGACACTTCAGCCAGGACATGATTAGATACTGATGACCAAGATATCAAAGGAGCGTCAAGTTATAAAAGAAAAATGAGCAATGCACCTTAAAATCGACCCAAAGCCCAGGTTTTAACCAGCCAAATTATTTCAGCTGTGCAAAATTAAACCATCAGAATAATTTTTACCACCAAAACCTACCTTTCTTCTACATTACTTTGACCATCAATTTTCCCTCATGCTAATTTTCTAACTTTTTGTTTCAATACCCCATACATATTCCAAACTTTTTTTACTGCTCTTTATTATGTTTCACATGTTTCAGACATTATTTATTTTTACAGACTAGTATGCATAAGTATACAAAAGTAATAAAATTCCACAAGTATCTAAAATCCTGAATTGCAAAAACCTGTCTTTTTCTTCACATGTGAACTCTTTACACATAAGACTCATCAAAGCTGATTGATCTCAGCTCTGGTTACATAATTATCTCTAAATGCCCAAATAGAGGTGGAAGTATTACCCCAAACAGTAGTAGGAGGGAGAAGGAAACAACAGTTCCTTGAGTTGAAGAAAAGTAATTTGGGTGAAAAATGAAAAAAATAATTTCTTGATAAGGTCCCAATTATGTCTTTAATTTCAAAAATATTTTACACAATTTTTGAAATAATTTTTTTATTTTCATAGCTCTTCAGGCATAAAAATATTTTTTTTCATAGAGGAAGTGAGAAACAGAAGAGACATTTTATTACAAATGCCTTAAAATAAATGAAAAAGTTTCCATAAAGTCTGCATTAAAAATCAGATCTAAGTAGGTTCTACATCATTTTGTGGCATCACATGCAGTTGCTTTTGCCATTTTTTGGGTGCAACTGGCAATTCACATCTCTTCTGGTAATTATATGTCACATAAATATTTCATGGCACAATAATTATGCAAACTCTATCTGTCTGATAGAGGCTGCCATGTATATAAGTACATTTTCCTGCTCTCTGTAGGGTAATTTGAACCAGTATGCCTCGATCAGCATAGGAAATACATGCATTTTGTATGTATCCATGATATAACTCCTCTCAAAAACTACAGATTTAAATTATCACATCTTTTTCTAGTCAGGCTTCTGAACAAAGCAGAAATTCATGCCAATAATTTATATAAATGTACTCTCTGAGCAGTCAAACACTGCTCTTGAAAGTATATATTTGAATATTTTACAAGTTTTGCAGCTGGTACATCATATGTGAAGTAAATTAATTCCCATGGAAAGACTTCATTATTTCCTTAATTTCTACTGGGAGTCACAGAGGTGCCCTTTTCTTTGTCTTTCACAAACAATTAACCTTTTGCCATGTATGCAATTGGCTGAGAGCAATCCTAAGTGGCTCAGAAAATAATTTACAGCAGAAACTGTATAAAGTTAATTAGTATTTGTCTAAGGTTATTCATATATTATCAACCTGAGAAAATGGTCATCATGACCCTCACGGAACTTTAAGCAGCAGCTGAGTCTTCTCATCATCAGCTGCAGAGCACAAATGCTAATCACATTTAAGTATAGACACAGGTATTTTGACCATGGCCATTTTAAGCCTTGATGTTAAAACTTCTCAAAGTACAGGTATATACAAGCATGCAAAGTAAATAACTCTATGCTATTAGTCACTTCTTATGTTAAACAAAACAGAAACAACCAACCAAAACCAACTCTCTTTTCATTTTACCTGAGAATGTTTTCTGTGTTCTCATTTTTGGAGATCAGTGCATTCCATTTTTAGAGATTGTTTCTGCCTAAAGATTAAGCCTCTTCAGAATTAATTAGGAGCATGACTACTTCTAAAGACAGAATCAAGGCATAGAGAACACAGCCTCAATTTTAATTTTGGAGAAAAGGAGCTCTCAGTGTGCTTCTTCTACTACTTGAAGTGCACATTATTTGATTTCCAAATGTCTGCTCTGCTAGCCATGTATGTGAAAGACTGGAGTGTTCTGGGTTAGTGACTCAAAACATTCCCCAGTTGTGAAGGTACCAGAGGGCTTTATTGGAGATGGTTTTGGAGATGGAGGAGTGGAGCTTTCGGGTATTTGTATTAATAGCTAGTTCACACTTCCTTTTGGTACCTATGGCAGGTGCATCCACCAGCAGCCAGTCTGTTATATGGAATCACCTTCTACCATTGTATGCCTTGGGTACTCAGTTAAATTTAACTGACAGTCTCACTTACAAACTAGGCTTACATTCCCTATTGAGGGACAGAGCTGTGTAAGCTGCTGACTAATTAAAGGTAATCAGAAATCCTAAAATACAGTTACAATGGCCAACAGCCTTCCTGGGCTCCACCCCGACCACAGTGTCCCCACACAGGTATTTAATGGGAGCTCAGTTTCATAGGCTCCTGCCTATGGATCTGACATATTAAATCATTGCTTTAGAGAAGAATTAATCTCTTTTTAAAAGCAGTGAACCCTCAGAGCTTTCCTTCTTGACTCTCCTGAGTTTTTAAAGATTAAGTAGAATAAGGATTTTTTTGTATTTTTCCCAGTTTTAAACTTAAGAGGACAATATGATTTTGAAAGTTAAACTTGGATTCTAGTAAAAATAATTACATTCCACTGAAGTTCAAAAACCAAAGAGACGATATAAAGGAATTAAAATCGAATATAAAATAAATACTTTAAAAAGTTGAGAGAAACACAGTAGATCAGCAGAATACAGAGCATGTGAAAAAAGAACAGTGGTTTGGAAAGTTGGAAAAAGAAGATAAAGTTAAATCTTGCTTATACTTGTGTAGACTGGAGATATTTGCATATGGAATAATTGGGTTTTTTCTTTCTTTTTTGTTTTTTTTCCTAGAAAATTTCTCATTTGTTATTGACTTCCAGAAGAATATTAACATTTTAACAACAAATGTAAGTGGTTTAACAATTTGACTCAGCTTAATGAAACCCCAATACAGCAACCTGCTCTGAACTTGGTAAAATTCATTGTTTTTCTGCTTTCCGACAGTAATTTATTTTGTGAAGCTGAGTAAGTGAAAATGTGAAAACGTGCTGGTATACCAGAGGACTGGCTGGTTGCAGAAGTTACATCCATAATCCACTGGATAAACTAAGGTATATCTATTCAGGTTTCAGAATAAATAATCCAGGGAACAGTTAACAGTCCACTCTAAGTAAGCATAAGAAGTCCCACTGCTGAGGGTGGTTTTGGCTCTAGCCCTACAGCTTTAATCCTCCCATTTACAGTCTGTGCTTGGGCCTCTGATTTCCTTGCCTGTGTTGGAGCTCAGCTCTGTGAAAGCAATGATATTTTCCACATGTCCATACATTCTGACATGAAGTATCATCCACAGTTTATGGGGTTGATTGATTTACATAGATGCCAAGTTTGATACCTGCCTGTTTTGTCTGTTCTTCTGAGCAATACATCCTCAAAGATTTTAAGTAACTGTGCTATTATCCATCTAGAAATTTTGTGGGGTTTTAAGCTTCTCTAAGTTTTCATGTTTGCTTTTAGCACTCCATCAAACATTTATTTTACCTCTGAGCAAACATATGTTAAACATAAATGTCTATTTTACATAGTAGTACAAGGGGAAAGCATTATTTATTGATAGTAAAAAAACAAATCTCTTGAGGAAATTACCACATATTACTTCCTGGCAAAATCATGGTAGTGCTCTGTCTGGATTACACTGCTAAAATTCAGGAAATCTTTGTGAAGTCGGTACAAATATTTTAAAATATTTATTAAAATACTCAAACACACTGTGGATTTCTTTGTTCCACCACATTCCATCTTTCAATCCATTCACATCCAGTTGAATCAGATGAAAGGAAGATATGTGGCAGGCTTTCTAAATTACCTGTCAGAATGAGGGAAGAAGACATTACAGAAAGAGCAGAAGACATGACAAGACATGGCTGGGGAGTGTACTATAGTCCTTGGAAGAAGATTGAGGCCAAACTACTGATGTAACAAACTGATTTAAATATCTCTTAATGTCACAAAAACTCTCCTTATTTGCTTAAATCAGGGGAAAAAGATAACAACAGAGAAGAGCTTTTCGAGGGGATGTCAGCTAAAATATGGTGGGAATCACAGCATAAATGGAGACACTGCTAAATGGATAATATATTAAAAGCAATGAAATAATGAAATATTCTTTTGCTTAATTTTAAGCATCTTTCAAAAAAGATTTCATAATTAGTATTTTCTTTCATCAAAGCAAATGCATTCTTATGCAATGTGGTTTATGTATGCACTTATGGGACACCATGTGTAGCAAAATGTACATAAAGTAGATTACTGTAGAAAACTTAGTACAGAAACACTGAAAATGAAATGGAAGTGCAGATGGTACTAAGTACATCTTCAGACAGTTGAGTCTGAAGGGAATGTATAGTTTTGCTAGTTTTTTAGAAGGAAATTTAAATTTCTACTTAAACTTGCCTAAGCGAACTTCCCCTAAAAGAGCCTTTCTGCTAGGTTGCCAGCTCCTAACCAGAATTTTCTATGGACTCAGTAAGGTGTGCTAGTTTTAAGAATTCAAAAGTCTTAACTAAATTAAGTATTGTAAAGACTACACTTTTATTTAGGTTTTACTATTTTTTGAAATCTGTGAACTCATAAATTTCCTATTTGTGGCAACAAATTCCAACTAATTTTTTTTTTTTTTGTAGATCTTTCTTTTTTTCCTAGCTGCTTTAACATAGAGGCATTTTTTTACTCCCTAAGGCCCTAGGCAGGTAACAAATTTAGCATAGAAATGGAATGCATTGTAACATTTTTGAAAGTAATATAAGCACCTGGATGACTAAGCAAAACAAAGTTCCAAGGTTTCCATTCATAACAATGCACATATCTAGGAGCATCATGCAAAGAAGTATGTCAGGAGCCACTTAAGCAAGCAATTTCTTCCTGGCTCTTTACTTAATATAAGACAGTTGCCAAAGAGGTACCATTTTCTGAAGTAATGTAAGAGAGCAAGCAGGTTGGTGCAACTCCTTCAAAGAACTGGAGCATGAATTCTTGATGTTTGACAGTATTTGTACCTCTCTGGTATTCTCTTTCCATCCATCATTATCATCAGTTCATTGCCTCCCCTCAAATGTGAGAGTACATCCTTGTCTGTCTGCCAAGAAAAAGTCACTGTACAATGTATTCGAAGTGATTTATGAGCTGAAAGCAAAACAGAGGCACTGAATAACCAAACACAGATACATGCAGCAGTATCATTTAATCAATTACATTACCCACTTTTATGATACACTTGTGAATTATGTTCTTTTTGCATGTATAATTAGAAGGCAGAACAGATGGTGAAAGCTTAGTTTAAAGGCCTTAGATAAAGGTTTAAAATAAGCATTGCTGCCAAGTGATCATTCACTGTAACAGGATATATTTTTCGTTATGCTATGTTTTTGCCATGGTCTAATACTCTAGATGGTAATAAGACTGTAAAAACATTACTCTCCAGAGTCTTACTCCACCAGAGCTCACTCTAATGGAATGTGAACATGCAGTGGAAGATTGGGGGTGGCTCTAAGGTACATTGTCATCACTCATTTAAGTATACTCTAAGGAATGGTGACTGAACAATCATCTCTGAGAAGCCAGCACTACTCTGAGAGGAAGGAAAATGATATCCTAATATGTAACTAACTTTGCTTTAGGCATGTTCCAAGCTCATATATGGACATTTATCAGCATGGAGCAAAGGAAAGTACTGAAAAAGAGAATTACGTGCAATTCATTAAGGACTCTAATAACTAAGGGCAGACAACATCAACCCATCTTCCTATAACCCTGCTCATAGGTTTTGTTCTCTCAGCACTGTACAGCACAACCTAGATTATATGTTGTGTTTATGCTCCCTGAAGGTTTTACTTTTATTATTTGTTTATATCAGAAAGTATTTGTAAAAGAGGTCTGGTGGTAGTTGAAAATACAACAGCTTTCTCCCTGGCTTCATCTGGAAAAAAACCGATGCTTCTGCATGCTTGTCTTTTTGTGTTTGTGTGAAGGCCACTCAAAGCAGGTTAGGGAATTCTTTCTAGGGACTAAGTATGTCTAAGAACAGATGTAAAATAGCTGTAAAATAGGTATTTCCTCATGTACAGGAAGCTAGGACAACTCCTGACTATTTGACACACTCTAGCAGCATGACAGAGGAGACAGTCTTTCCACAATTTTTAGATTCCCATGGCACTGCAACACTGATGGACACACTTCATATCTTGCTGGAGCAGGAAATCAAAAAAGGTAGTAAACTAGGCAGCAATTCAACCACTGACTTGTTTCTAGGTCAGACTGTACAAGATGCAACCACACCCTTGGAAAGTTCAGCCATCATTGCAGATGCTGAGTATTTGATCAATGTGTTGGTCAAAGAGAAAGACAACACTGGATATTAAATATATTGATTTTTAGGAAGAACTATTAGCTACTAATTCAAAAAATATACAGAAGTTTTTCTATGCTTACTTAAATCCCCATGGTACATCTGCAAAAACAATATTTTTCCTTTAAAATCTAACATCTTACAAAACAATGAAAACAAACAAAATGCACTCTGGTGAATCCTCTTTCAAAATAAAGCCCATTACATCTTTCCATTGATTATAGAACTGAGGAAGCAGAACATTTGAAATCATACTTGCCAGTTTTTGCTACTTATTGTACAAATCTAGGAAGGTTATTTTACTAGTTATTTAAATATTTACAAAGATATGTCCTCATATTTTTATACACTTGGCAGTGATTTGCTTTTTGCTCTGTTTTGTACTGAGAAAGAAAGAAAAAGCAAACAACAAAACAACCCAAGCAAAAACCAGCAGATGCTGATCCTTTCATTTTGTTATTTTTAGGATTATAGTGATGACACACATATTCATTTAAATGATCTTCAGTATACCTAAGCACAGTATATAAAAAGATCAATAAATAACAAGTCCTACTATTTGTTTCACTGGCAGTACAATGTAGTGGTTGTTAACTAACAGCCCAGAAGCTTCATAGGTTATGCAGAAGCTGGATCTTTCCAGCTGGTAACCTTTCCTGTCCCTCTTGTACAACCCACCTAGTGATCCAACTCTAGCAGATATCTTAATGCTGTGCCCTCAACATGCTTCTCACAGTATTTCTGATATCATAGCAATGCTGAAAGTACAGATGTACCAGGTTTTCTTGAAAAATAATATTGTTTTTGTAAAGGCTTTTAATAATAACAGTTATTAAGTAGAAGGAAACAGAGAGAGCTGACATGTAGAAATCTTCTGATACCCTTTGAGACCGTGGGTATGTTAATGTTGCAGTCCAGCTCTGGAATCACTTTTTGGAAGAAACTTTTTGATTATTCCTACTCACTGTATTTCAGCTTGCAGGAGATGCACTCCAGAAAGTTGGCTAATAAATCCCACCCATTAATGCATATTGAGTCTGAGGAAGCCAAGCAGGCACAGGAATCATTTTCAAGCACATAAAATATGGAAGAAAAGAAACAAAAACCAGCTGGAAGGCTCTTGTGGGCTCCAACTGAAAATAATAGTTTACCATACTGAGATATCTCTCTATGTTAGAAATACCATCTACTTAATTCTTAAAGCCAGAAGCCATGGTATTTCCTGTGACAAGTAAAATGCCAAATAGCTCATAATAATTTAACTACTGGTTGTAATAAACACACAGTTTGTATATGTATGCAATACTCTCAGCACAATAGCACAGTTTCCCCAACATATCTTGGTAAACAGGAATTGATGTTCTGAGGTAACTGCTGTTCTGCTTCTTTACCAGCTGAAAATTATATACTGTATTATTTATGTTACATTCTTACTTTTAAAAGTTGTACAAACAAAAAGTAACCAACCTGTCATTTTTCACATTTAAAATATCCAACACCTTATTAGTACCATGATCTTCTGAAAAAAAATCTTAAATAAAAATCAAGGGAGGTAGCCGGCGCTCATGACTTTAGTGTTTGCTGTCGGTATGATACCAAGAAACAGAAACTGCTGCCACTTCTTTGCAGACCTTAGAGAATCAAGTTTTATACATACAATAAATAATGCAACATTTTCAAGTGCAAATGTAACTTGAAAAAGCTACAGAAAATCCTCCTCCATACCTAGGGGTAAATTGCATAAGGCTTATCAATTGGATAAGGCTTATCAATTCCTTTGATCCCATTTTAACTGCTGCATTTGTCTTTGCAATGGAGGGATCTTAGGAGTCTTAGATCTACTTCAACTCTGCAATGTGACATTTTTATCTTGAAACAGATTGAGAAAATAGAAGGACTTTTGAGATCGCATCAGAGTTGACATTGCAATCTGCACCATACCTAAATCTCATCCTACACTGGAAGAGAACTCCCACACTATCTTGCCTGTTGAAGCTTTGCAAAATAGACAGGTTGACTGCTTGGTGATTTGAGATCTGGAGAATGACAGCCATTGCTTCTGACTCTATATAAGCCTAACTTCACACTTTTATTTGTATTTAGCTTTATAGCAACTTGCCCTCTTCAAGCCTTATTTATTAAAGCATTATTTAAAAACCTTTATTTCTCCAGCTCTTCTATGTCCATTTCCCACTCTTGTCAAACATATAAAGACAGCCCTTTATCTTGGCCTGTCAATTACCAGCACCTCCACTTCTCCCTAGAAGGTGCAACTTTTTATAAATTCTATTATTGCTTCACAACTCACATCCCCTTTGCTCCTTGAATTTGACTCCCTTGTCTATTTTCTTATAATTTCCTCCTTAACTTTAAGGATTGTCAAACAAAATTTCTGACATTTTCTACAGATTTCTAGTGACTGAGTTGTATTTGGCATCTCCACAGCATCACCAACACCTATGATTCAACACACACTTCTATGTTTCCTGCCAAATGTAAAAACCTAAGAAGGTCCCAGGTTTCCAGAGTGTAACTTACATTAAATTATACTAAAAAAAAAACCCTGGTCATATAGCTACATTTTAATTTTTGTTTCCTCAAGATAAAGTGTTGCCTTAATAATTTATGAACATTATTGCTGATAATGTTTTTATAGCTTTTATATTTTTGTAAAATGTGCTGAGTGCTATTTTGCTTTTATTTGCTGTTAGGACAATCACTCAATAAAAAGTTTCCTATATTTTAAAAGCTTTCAATTAGTTGTCTTTCTTACCGAAAGGCTGTATTTCCCTTATATACACCAAGAGTTATTTCAGAATTATGTGGCTCAGCAAACATATACATTTCAAAATATTCCCAATTGTTTATGCATTTCTTTGTGCTCTTTCAGTCATCACTGCACCATGGGACTCTAATGAGATTTAAAGTACTGGCTTTTTCCTACACTGCCTGTATTAGTCTTGTCTGTCTGTAATTTGGAGACCAGTGGTCACTTTCTGATCTTAGGCTGTTTTGGGATTTTAAATTTCTTACAAATCATAATGCTTAGCTCTGATGTCTCTCCATTCTTGGTCCAGTACTGCTTCTAATCTTTATGCTGGCACATAGAGGACAAAATCTTTGGCAGTATTTGCATGTCCCTGCATGGATGCTGACACGCCACTTATCTTTCTTTAACACCTTCTATCCCTCAGGCACTTTTATTGTTCTTACATCATTTGTCCGATCTTCACTACCAAACGTGTTGTAATATTTTCTATCATCTAAATTCAACCAAAAAGATGAAAGCAGGTTATTTTTACTGGCAAAGGTTAAGCTGTTATTTTTATCTTTGGTACATAAGCAATCCTGTATCTAACATTCAGTCCAAATACGAAAAGGAGAAGAGAGCTGCCAGTCTGGTTATTAATATTTAAAGCTTAGGTCCATTTGGTTAACTGATCTTTATTTCTGCTAAGATAGACTGCTCTTTTATTATCTTGATATTGATACCTTGGGCTGTGCTTTTATTTCTTGCAGCAAGATAGCTGTGAACCTGTCCATATTTTGAAATCTACTCCTTTTGACAAATTGGAACTCATAAAAAACTATTGTTGCCTGTGTGTTCTCTGGAATATTTTAAACTATTCATATTCAGCAGTGAGTTCATCTCTTTTTGTACAGAGACCTGAAAAAATACCTGCACCCCAATTTTCAGAAACAGGGTACAGAATAGACCACAAGTCCTAAGAGAGATTGACAGAAGGAGAACTTAAAGTTAGGTCTACTAAGACAAAATATATGGCTCACTTATATCACAGGTAATGGGTTAAAATAAGGTACTATTGCATAGGTAGTACAACTGGAGAAACCATACAGAAGCCACTTAGTCCTTGCATTGATCCCTTTTAGTGCTTTGAATATTGATACATGGGATATATTTTTTGTAATATTTCACCAAGAGCTGCTACATCTACCCTTTTTTAGTGCTTATTTTTGCAAAGATTTTTCACTTTGCATTGGGTCATTCAGTTCTGTTGCAGGTGACTAAATGCAAGCTATCACTAGCACAAATGTTATTTTGACTTGTTTAACAACAGATTATGATAATTTTCTTCTCACAATGTGGATAAAAAGAAAAGGTTTAAACCAAAGTAGAAATCTTGACATTTTGAACAAGTTTTCTGACTTTTTAGATATATGGCCAAACATGCATTTCTGCATGCTTAACACTTCTTTTAAATATGTGAAAACCTCTTTGAGCTTTCCATGAGCTGACAAGGAATGAAAGGAGAGTTGTCAAGAAAATTTCTGCAGTACAGTACATTACATATGGATGCATTTCCCAGTGCCATTCCCAGACTTTTACCTCTGCTTCAGCTGTCACACTCAACTGTGGGTAAAAAAAATATATATAAAATTGCTTAAAATGTATTGAACAAATGAATGTGAAAATAGGATACTCTAAATCAGAAAAAAAAACCATTAGATTTTACAAGAGCTTGATTTTATAAGTTCAGTTTAGATCTTATGAGAGCTATCATGGCCTGTAGAACTCAAAAACTAGTGCCTATTTTCCATTTTTATATCATTGCAGTACATAAAAAATTAAAAATAGCATCAACACAAGATTATAACTATATTTTTAAAGATGCAAAAGTCTTTTTTATCATTCATACATGTGAATATACATTTTTCATGCACATGATTTTCATCCTACAAGCCAGAAAATACAGCCAGTTCCAACAAAGTCACAAATTGCAGTGTCATCACCATCATGAAAATTCAAGCACAGAAACCTCTACTGTAGAGAAGTTTATTCATCTATGCTCATGCTGGTTTAAAGCATCTCATAACTGCTGATGATGATTGCAGCAGCCTGTCAGTGACTGGCTTCAGCAAAAGCCATCTGGATGGGACATGGCACAATAATTTCCTTCACCATCTCAAAACATACTTGCAGCTGAGCCTTTCCTCTTTTCAAGATAAGAAAGTAGTTGAATGCTTCTAACATAATAGATTGTCAAAGTCCAATTTATTTATTCCATACAGTATCTGAACATATTGCATACCACATAAGCTCCACAGTTTACATTTACCAACAGATGTTTTTCTTTCTGGAGCAGATGGTATATTGAGTGTACTGTGATATAATTCACATTTGCATTATCAGTTGTGAATACTAATGCATTCCATAAACTGAATTTTGTGTTTAGATAAGATATCTTTAATAACCATAGCATCTCTGTATAAATCAATTTGTTTGATAATGCAATCAGAAAAACCAAATTTCTCAGTTGCACAAAAAGATAAGATTTTTCTTATTCAAAGGTAAGATTTAGAAAGAAAACCCCAAGAATAAATAGAAAGGGGCCAGAACGGTAACCATTTTTTATTACCCTTGTCTGATCTGTGCATACTTATTCTGGTTTTGGTTGTAAAATGTTAAACTTACTTTTGGAAGAATTCCAAATTTTCTAAGCTGTGAGCTAATATTGAGTAATACAGTCTTATAAAAGAAACCCTACTTTATGAAGTCCTCATAGGCAATAATAAAGTGAAATAACTGTAACTTGAACAACATTTTGCCAGATAATGTTAGTAACATCACTATTCTTGGGCATGAGGATGGTCCTGCTAAATTTAAAAACAAAATCCCATTTATTTTGGATTTTATTCTCAATTTACATAATTTTTCCCATTATTTTCTAGAATGTCACAAACAAATATCTGGAATGCCCTGCTAAGTAACTTCCTGAAGGGAATAGAAGAGGTAATATGTGTAGGTCCCAACAGTATTCTCTTTTTACAGTATTTTCACATAAATGTGTATTCACATAAATGAATTCTCTATTAGTTTACTTTCTGACTATGATTACATGTTTATCTTGATTCAACTAAAAATCCTATTTATTGTCAGATTACTTTTTTTTCCTCCATGAGTTTCATCCCACACAGACTTGCAGGCACAAAGCAGTTCTTTCACTGGCACAAAGAAGCCCAGCTTACTTTAAGGGTTCTTTAAAGGTTCTCATCAGTTTAAAATCAGTGTGGCTGAAATGGGTCTCTTGATTCAGAAGGCCAAAGTCTGGTTTGTGCAGGGTGAAAGCAAACACCTCCTCATAAATGTAAATCAATCATTGCTGAATACTGTGCTGTGTTGGGTGTCTTAGAATTTCTTCTTACAAAGTTTGCTTGGTTTTGCACAGAAATGCTTAAAATGTTTAATTGAACACTTAGGGGCCAAGAAAGTGCTGTCCAAATTATGAAAAAAAAAAACAGATCAAAGAAAGGACATAGCAGTGAAAAGACCTCTGGCTGGATGAGGTGCTGCAATTTGTAATAATGGTTTCTTAATTCGCTTTGCATGAGGATCAAAAGCTAAAATGTGACCTGTCTGTTTTACAACCAGAAATCCACACAACAGCAAGAAAATGAATCACACATATAAGAAGTTAGGAATTTTAGGCTTAAAATTCTGTTCCCTTAGAGAACCCTGTGGCATACTATGATTGATATATCAGCATAATTTGAGATTGTTGTCTCTGTCTGCTTTTAGATGAATTATTTGCAGTAAAATTCAACTAGCACTCAACATCATATGGCTGTTCCTGTGATCTTTTTGAAGAGCTAAAAAGGGAAAATGAACAGTTGTCCTGTTGCAATAAGAGTAACTGTCAATCCTCTTTGCTTCTTTTAAAAGGAATTGCTGAGATTACAGATTCTGCAAGCTGGATACTTTTGCAGATAGTATTCCCCTTTCCCAAAACCAAGAAATCATTACCCGTAATGGTTTTTCATAACTAGACCATTGAGATAGATGTTTCTCATACTATAAGTCATTTGTTTTTCTTGAATTCTACTTATTTAATGTAATACACCTTAGCTGTCATGTGAGCCTCCACTATTGTTTTACAAATATTATGACTTTATCTTAAAATTTGTAACTCATTAGAGTTTATCATTATTCATTTTCGTTATTCTTTCCCATTTTTCTGTGGTTAATTTGTTCTACCTTGTGCATAAAAGTTTGTTTTTCATGGACTTTTAGGTACTCACCTTATTTGGCACAAGTGTTTGCTCCTGGGGGATTTAATACAGCACACTGAGGTTCTTTTGACTCCTTAGGGACTGGAATAACTGTAATATTAAGTTAATCACTGACAGCTCTGATAATCTTCATATCTGTTCATCCCTCCCCTACATTAGAAGAATGTTTTTTTCTCTGCTCAACCCTTCTTTTTAAAAGCTTGCAATTCTTGATTTGCTGGTAATTTTGTATGATCATTAAACTTCAGTTCAAATGCTTCTTGGAGGCTTCTTTTTTTTTTTTGTCTTTTGAAAGCTTTAATGAATAGTCATTTGTCATCTAGTGTAGATGGTCTTAGCAACCATCTGTCACTAAATTTCAAAGTGGAGGGGCCCACCCAGCTATAGTTTCTTTCTCGCTAGGGTGGTTTTGAAATGTTTCGCTGTATACACATGTGTATCAATGTGGCTTGCTGAACGTTTTAAAACACAGTTCATTAGGGCCCTTTATTTGCATCTGATAGAAATTTGATTTAAGCTGTTCAGTGTCCAGTTTCCTGGTCATATGTGATGAAGGGAACCTCTGGGTCCTTCTGGTGAGTAAAAGAAAGGGGTTGAGAGCCTTTTCAACAGGGAGTAGGAGAGCACTTGTTCTGTGGTTGACAGTGGAGTCCTTCAGATGTGTGTCCTTATCCCCTCATGAAATCAAACCTAACTGGTTTGGAGTGAGATTAATGGGAGAAAAACGCCCATATTCCTTCTGTGATTGTGAGATCTTGTCTGAAAGGAAACTGGTATTTATGGTATTTGGCTTCTTTTTTAGTGTTGGTATTGTGAAGGATTCAAATGAAATCATCAATCATTTGTCAAGAGCCCTGCAACAGCTCCAGCCCTGCAACCAGTCTGTCAGGGTTTCCAAAACAACCACTTCCCACTCGTATAACGCCAACACAAAGTACTTTCTAGCAGCCTTTAACACATTTAAAAGCATACTGTAAAAGGACAAAAGGCAGAGAACTATGTCTCTGATAGTTTAGTTTAAAGCACAGAAACCCAGTTCATGTAACATAATACAGTTTACAACACAACCAAAGGATTTTAGGATCACCAGAAGGAACAGATCCCAGCTATCCTCTCAATATATTTTGTTCTTACGTGTGTCAGAGGAGTGCTAAGACAAAATTTCCCCACCATTACATGTTGGAGTGTGGGATTTGTAGATAAATACATATATAAATACACTCATGGAAGTCACAGGCCCAAATGGTCTTTCAACCCATCCTTAGGCTACTAAAAATGGAACACTTTCAGACTTGTATCGTCAGCAACAGGTTCCAACTGCAGAAACACTCCTACCCAGTCACACAATTGCATAACCTCCTCAAGCTCCATTTTTGAAGTTAGATCTACCCTAGCTGTAGGGTAGCTGTGAATAAAATTCCAAATCATCTCTCTTTTAGTGGTTATAAAAATACAAATATCGTTATTTTATTTTCAAAGTGCTGGGATATGATTTTTTATGATTTGGCTTTTTTCTCCTAAATGTTGCAACTACAAGTTTCTGGAATATAATCTGCACTTCCCCAACAGAGAAATCATCAATTTTTTCAAAATGGAGACCTTTCTTGCAATTTTCTATTATATCTTTATGCACAGCTTCCTTAAGAGGAAAATACACTGGAACTGATAGAAGCCTTTGAATAATTTGGACATAGTATGTGTATATACAGCAGCAAACACATGAAATTATGTTATTCCTGCTAGAAAGGCTTAATTTATTTAATAAAAATGCATCTGAGTTAGTTTCACATAAATATTGTTCCCTTAAAACCTGATAATGGTGGGAAAGGGTCTGGGGAGCCTTGCCATTTCCAAAAATTCCTTTGAATGAGCATGTTGATCTTGGCAAGAATGAAACACAGAAGGAAATATACCATTTAGTATTATTTTTTGCTGCACAGTCACAAAGGAACTGGAATAAAATGTCTGCAACCACAAAAAAAATGTAGCCTGATTTTTATTAAGTGTTTTTATGTACTAAAACATAGAAGACTGGGAGATTTTGTACTTACCCAGCACATGTTCTCTCTTCTTCTCTCCCCATGGTTAGTCACCATGTGCATGTAGGATTGATTCACATCAGCCAAGTGATTTCCCTGAGGCACCTGGGCTTTTGGGATGTGTAGTCCAGCATCACCCCCAACATGTGGAGTTTCTATACCACCAGTAGTATTTGGGAATAGTATTTTTTTGGAGGCACCCACTGAAAGTTCATGTTAGATTTTTTGTGTTGCCTATAATACACATTTATTGAAGGAGACATTAAACAGCTTTCTAAGTATTCTGAAGGGGTTTGAACAGCATTCATAGGGAAAAACCTTTTCCAGTTATTGTCTGGCATTGTGCAAGATGGTACCTCTGGTTGTCTTTAGTAGAGGCCCTGAGCTCAGACTGACAACACACATTTTGACAGTATTCCACCTAATAGTTGGTGCCATCAAGGATGTCCTATAGCACACCTAAGGAGCCTCTTCAGCTAGAAGAAATTACATTTGATGCATCCTAATTAAAGTAAAAGACACTGTGCATCTGCATAGCAGGGCTGAAAGACTGCTTGGTCTTCCTCTTAAAGAAGGTTTCCAGAACCCCCAGTCTTCATTTGTTTATGTGACTTTAATTAACCTGTCAGACCCAGGACCTGCTTATTTTAACTGCAGTTGCCATAGAAAAGTGTATAATAGAAAGTAATATATGCTCAAAAAGTGAAAGAATATATTCCATATCCAGGAATAAGATGGTCTCACCTGAGAAAGCCAAAGAATTCTGCCCATAAACTGTAGAAAAGACATTTCATATGGGGATTACAACATTTGCAAATCTTTGGGTTTTTTAATATTCTAGAGTTATTTATGCAAAGTAGCAGCAGTTCTCAGGTTTCCAGTTATTTGCAGAAAGTCCATGTGGCTTCAATTGTATGAGTGTATAGGTTGCCCAGATTTGCAATTTTTTAGAGCTGTGTAGATAGAATTAGCTTTTCCTTCAATACATTAGTCCTTTAGACATTAACTACATTATTACCCACCAAACTAAATACATCTCATTGCCCTTGCCTTAAGAGATTATTTGACAAATCACATAGTACTTCAAACCATAAAAAAAAAAACAAACAGTGGCTTTCCTTTTACTTTTCCCTTTTTTCCCCAGAGATAGAATTACTTAGTAATTCTTAGAGTTAGTATGTAGATATTTATTAAACCAGTGATCCTTCTCTACTCACTACTTGCCAAATTGCCTTGGTGTAGAAGCAGGGAAGGAGGGACAGACATTTTAAAAAGACAGCCTTCAGGGACTTTACAGCTGAATTAGCTTGACATGATTTGTTTCTGATGAACAAATTACCAATAACTTATCACCTTATTTTCTTCTAGGTGGATTAAAAATACATCTATTAATCATTCAAGCAATTTAGGAGATATTAAGAGCACTGATCTGGAATTTTCTCTTCCCTTCCTCCTATTACAAATTGTGGTCTGCTCTTGTTTACAAATGTTTGCTCTTTCCAGGTCCTGAGGCCCCACCTGTCCTTCATGAGCTTTGCTACCACTGACTCCAGCAGTTCCATCACACCGGAGGGACTTTGCAGTAGCACGTGGATCCAGATATGCTCAGCTGATAAAGGCTTCATTTCCTTTAACCTGTTCCATCCCAGCTCTCCTATATGACTTTTATCTTTTCTAATTACAGTCTCAGACTGGTTTGGCAGGTGCTCTCAGGGATGATCCTGCACACATACCTGTGATAGTGACTGCAGTAGCAGCTGCTCCAGTCAGGGTGTGCCCAAGAGAAGCCATCTTCTTCCTGGTCAAACCATCCTAGGCTGCTCTCTTTAACACAACCCCTCATTTATCAGTTCCTTATTTTTTAAAAATAGTTGATTCAGCGAGCAATACGTAAGATGTATGCAAAATAAAGTTCAGAAAAATTGAGGGAAATAAAGAATAAAGTGATATGCTGATTTCTTCCAGTCTTGGAGGAGCTGACAGAACTTGTGTTGGTTTCTTTTCCCTCACAGGTGGTATAATTATAAGTGATGCATAGGCACCCAAGTTATAAGTTATTTATTTATGTGGAATTCAGAATTTTTGATATTTTGTGTGTGTCTTGAAGTTTGCAGAAACAGCAGAACTAGAATGTATGATTTGTTACAAATGTTGGCCAAGTAGAAATAATATTCAGACTTTTGTTTTCTTCCATTAGGACTGAAAAATGTCACTGCTACTTAAGTGTCAGCATCCTGATGCAAAACACAGAGAAGCTACTTCAAACATCAGCAAAATAAAGCAGGAAGCACTGCCAGTGCTTTATAGTTAGAGCAGTTTAGGAAGTAGCATTGTATATTCAGCTCAGTTAGCAAAACTGCACTCTAATAGGGTGATTTTACTGACACAGGTAAGAAGCAAATTCCTGCCATGAATACATTTTTCTACAACCCTGACTGAAGTTTTGGAATAGTTTACAACACAGTCCTCTAAAAGTCTATTCCCCAGTTGAATGTAATGATTAACAAATTAAGCATACATTTTTTTAGTAACAAATACTGGTTGAATATGGGAAGCCTTTACTGTCAGTAATAACTCAGCCCTGTTCTTGCCATTCTTTCCTCATCATGTCAAGAGGTGTAGTCAGCCTCAACAGAGGAAAAAAATTCCAGAATTTTAAGGAAGAAAATTATTTGACCAATCCTGGTATTCTTAATCATCTTTATTCCCAAATGAAGAATGATCAGTACATAACTATTTTCTAAAGCACTGAATGCCTCTGTTTATTAATGGATAAATGTATGACAAATTTTTCACTGTCATTATGGTCACAAGAGCTACCTAGACATTTTCTGGAACCAAAATATCTCATAGGACTTATATCAAAAAGCCTCTTACTTCCTGTATGAATTTCTGACCAAAGACATGGAATACCACTCTAGAGCAGCCAGTAGCCCAACAGCTCAAGTAAATGCATTCACACTTACTAATAAATAAATTTCCATCTATCTAAATTCAGCACAGGAAATTGAAATAATTTGTCTTGGAGCAGTAACCAGCCTGACACTTAAAAACATTGTTTTCATGTAGGTAATTATTCAAATTCCTGACTGAGGACCATTACACCTCATCACCTGACTCCTCTTTAGTCCAAATCAGTACTATAAATTTATAGCATTTTTCTACAAAATTGAAGATTGCTACTGAGTTATTCCACTTTTCCATTCAAAATCCCTTCCTGTGGAATGTTTTTTAACTCCCACTGAATTATCAACTTGTTTATAGCTTTTGTAGAATGGTGCCCTACCTGGGAAAATATTACAGCTGAAGCCTCAAGTTGCTGACACTGCAAAGTAGTTCCTGCCTAGGTCATTAAGCCTTATATACAGAGCAATTTTATACATGGATTCAGCAAAATACATAAGAAATTCAGTTAAAGACCAACATACATTTCAGTAATGTTTTGACTCAGCTCAAATGTTTTGAATTATTTACGTATTGTACCTGACTACTTTAAAAAACAAGTATTGTTCATACTAATGTTAAATTCCTATCATAAGCAAAAATCTCACCAGTTCCAAGTTTTCCCCCCAAAACAAGCTCTGTCTTATCACTCCCACATAGAAAATTCAAAACCAGAAAGGACTGGAAAAGATTTTGAAAAACTTTAAGTCTTGTCTTCTAGGAACATCAGCAAGTGCAAGTGGCTTTTAATACTTATTTCATTTTTTTGTTGTCATAGAAATACTTATTATATATGTGTATATAACTATCCCAGACTTCAAGGTGGGCAGAAAGACCATTGTAGTCAACTGATGAATGTACACTGGCAAATAATTTTAAGCATTCCTTTCCCATGGTTCGACATAATCCAAGCCAAGATGTGCAAAGATTTCTTCCTCACTTCCAGCTTTGAGAAAGATCCTCTGTGAAAAATAATTAAAAGGAAAGTCAATAAGGGTGTTAGAAAGAAATTTCAATTGATGTTTTTTGCTGTTGAAAAGGAGTTAATATTTGACAGTTCTACCCATTGTATCCTCTACAGAATACACTGTCTTCATCAGTGTGCCTACCCTGAAATGCAAAAGCAAGTTAAAAAAGAATTTTAATGCTGGTTGATGTTTTTGCTTTTAATGACTAGCTTTCAACTTTGTTTTGATTTACTTTTTCAAGACCCTCAAATCCAACCTATGTTTCCCTTCCATGAGGGTCAACAGCAGAACATCCTTCATGAAATCATAAACATTTTTAAATTAATACAGTAATGTTCTCTATAAGTGCATTCAAACTGATTTGATAGTGACAAAAATTGTCCCTAGCCAAGCATTAAGAGCATCAATTAAAAGCCAAGCTTTTTTATTCTTTACACACACTCCTTCTGAATGTTCTACAGTAAAATGCAGTTTTGTTTTTTATACCTGCACATCTGAAAATAAAGGAGATTTTTTTTTTTACACGGGAACACTCACAAGCCTACATGCTGTATGATGGCTGATACAATAAGTACATAGCCTTTTGTCATCACAAAAGTACAATAATAAATTTAAAAGCTGCTAAGGTAGGTGAATATTAAAACAGTAAAAACCTCACAATGTAGAGTTTGGAAGCAAGAAAAATATTTCAAGATTTCAGCAATCATTTGAAGTCTAAATAAGTGTTCAACTCTGAATAATCAAACTCAAGTGTTGTGAAAACTTCAGAGCTGAGTTTCTAGATTTACTCTCTACTGTGAAAGAGGAGATGCTGTCTGGAGAACCCACAGATAAATTCCTTTGAGTAAGGAGAAACTCTGACTACACCACGTGTGCCTGCAGCTCTGCCTCCAGGGGGGCTGCCTGCCCAGCAACCCACGGGAATGGGGCAGGAAGAGGAGCCCATGATGAGATCAGAGCAGACCCAGGGTATGGTGGAACAACTTCTGGCACCAGAGATTCACAGCCAAGACCTGAGTGATTAAAGTTGTCTCTGCTATAGCAAAGATTGCTTATAAAGCATAGAGAAAGAATATATCTTTTTATTTACACAGGAAGTTCCAATGTCAGATTCTGGAATGAAAGGAATCTACAAATAATACTGAACAGCAGAAATACTGAACTTTCTCACATAGAGAGAAGAAGGGGAAAAATGGTAGAAAATATAAATTTAACAGGATAAAAGAAAAGGAAAGAAGACATCAACAACTGCCCATTGAATAACAATACTGAGGATATTTTGTTCCTCAAGTGTCTCCTGAGATGACAGGATTTTAGGGATTTTTTTGTTATTTCTTTTTCTTTCCTTTTAGCATTATTAAGAAAAAGAGGGCAATCCATACACCTACATTACTGCAAAAAAAAAAAAAAAGAACAAAAGTAAAAAAAAATCTTACACTTGTAGACAGATGTTATAGACACTCTTTAATAGGAGCTCTTCATATCTCTGGGACCCCAAATTGCATTCCACTTCTTTTGTTCTGTCACTTTATGTTTTCCTGCAAGCTAAACTCATTTCATTTTCTTGACAGGGAAAATTTCTAATACAAAGTATTTGATGCTGAATACCATTCTCAGTAGCTACAAGCAATGTTTCTAAATGAATCTCTGGCTGGTATCTGCCAACTGCTTTAGCAATGTAAGTGTTATTAATGTTAATCATAACCTATGATTTTCCTTCTATGTCAATCTATGCTTATACAGTGCTGCAAATTTGATTATTGCATTCACTACTATTCTCTTGATTTTTTTTTCTTTTTCCCCAAGAGAAGTAATGACCTGCTTGCCTGGTTGTGATTTTATTTCATCTTCTTACCAATATTGTGGAGATCCAAAACATACTTCATCAGCATCAGTCAAATTTACAAAAAAAAACAATGCTCCAGAGCTTCTGGTACACTCTTTTCTCATTTAAGCAATTCTGCCATTTCAATGGATGCAAGTATTACCTTTGTGGTTGTTAACATAACCATTAACTACACCTAATGCAGGACAATTGCCATCCAAATATTTTCTTACATGAGTTGCTACCTCTTATTTTTCATTTTGGCATTAATGATCAATAATACTGAAAGAGAAGCAGAGAGTGAAGGCACAGAGCTAGCACAGCTTTATGATATCCTAACTATCATTGCCAAAGCTCATGTATGTTATATTTCTACTGTCACTTGGTTTCATATCAGATTTTAATACAATGAATCCAGAAAAAAAAAACCCATTACTTAATCAAGCAAAATTCTAGTTTTAGTAATCTAAATCAGCATTAGCCAACAGCACAACCTTCTTGAAAGGCACACATTTAATTGAATTCCAAGCAGACTGATATCCAACTGTTTACTACCAAATAGCTTGGCAATAACAGTTGCCCAATATCAAAATAAAGACTCTTTTACACTTAAGTAATAATATGAATAAGTCTTAGTCTGTCACTATAGCATTTCATTACTATTTAACCCGTCTGAAGATGAACTTAGAAAATTAGTTGAAGTGCCCAAAAATAGAATTTAATACCACATATTATCATTGATGAAAGGGATTTGATGGTTCTGAACCAGCAGAATCTGCTGCAGAGTGAGGTACTCCAGGTTTTATGTACATGTGAAATTCACTGTTTTGAAGATGAGACACATGGTGGAAATTTGATTAATTTCTTTCTTTAAATCCTTATGATCCTTGGTATTAGCTGAAGAAAAAGAATTAAGTATGAAGTTTCCTAATTGACTACTGGCATAACTCTGCTTTATAAACTACTTGAACATTTGCTGTTGCATAAGTCACATCCAAAATTGCACCCTTAAAGACCACGTTATTTCTTTCCATATCTCATTTTTCCCACTCTTTTCAGAGCCCTGACTTTTATATGCTTCTCAGCTGTAACTCAGGAAAATGCAGTCATACTCTAATCATACTCTAGCAGATTTCATTATCCTTTTGAAAATTATAACATTGTGTATGAGGCACATCTCTTTTTGCAAAAGACCCTGGAGAACCATGAACACTAAGGTCTGTCTGGACTCCTGACCTACTATTACATTAAATAAATTGGGGAGGGGAGGAGGGGCATGGAGATTATTGCTAACAGTATCTTTTTAGCAATTTACAAAACACACTTTGATAAAACTTTGCTTCTAGACAAGAACTTGGAATACCATTTACACATTTATTCTAATTTTTACTTTGTGTCCAGGATTATGTTGCATGCTTTAAAATGGTAAACTCTTATACAAGATGTTTAGGGATTTTAAATTTAGTTTTTCTCTTCTCAGAAGACACTGATCACTTGTTCAGAAATCAGTGATTTCTGAAAATCACTGATTTTCATATTGTTTAACATATGACACATATTCATATCAGTTTAATTATCTTAATATTTCATTTTCTTTTAAAAATTATTAAAGTGGAGATGTAATGACAATATGATCATAACTAACTTTGTAGTTCTACCAGTACACTGAATGATAAATACCAAGCAGTCTAAACCCCCATCACTTTACATCTCAAATTATCACAGTGGCCGTAAGCAAGACTGTGATAAATGAACAACAGAAAAGAGGAGGACAGACTGTCATTTTCAAACTTAGAACTTAATTGTTCATTGTGCTTGGACAAAGTCCATTCTAAAAATAAGATTTATGGGTAAAGTCAGTTGTAGATGAATGATGATAGCAACAGGATTTGCTTAATGAGCCATGGTCAAAGAGACCACAATGCACTTTAGATTTCTTACGCATGTATTTGTCACTTTAGTGACATCTTCACAAGTCATCACTTATGTCAATTGAACAGTTATAATCAAAGGTAATTTGAACAAATGAAAAGATGATGCTGCTTACATTCCTTGCACCAGCTTCTTCAGACATGAAAGGCCATGGCATTCAGTGAAGCAGTGCACCATAATGTCAGACCCACAACTGATAGAATATACATCAATGACTTATCAGACTAAAAGTACAAAGCTCTTGAATTAAACTCTCTTTTTTCTCTGATCCCATTCGCTCAAACATCATTTGTATTCTTGAAAAAATAATTAACAAAAGGGCCTTACAGAAAAAATTGTGAAAGCAGAAACTTAGGTAATTCATCATATCTGCCACATGATTGCCAGTGGGAATGTTCTGTGTGTTTACCTGACCCAAGTGTTACCTGACCCACCTGTTCTCTGTCCCTGGGCCAGATCTGCAGTTCAGGTGTTGATGCACCACCAGGGCACACAGGTCACACCAGCATTGCAGAAACTGAAGGAAGAAGCTGAGTTTACTAAATCAGCCTTTTATAAGGTACGCCTGACAGTATGGGTATATATGGTAAGCACATTTCTCTCTCTCTCAGGATTTTTCATAGAGGTGCACAGAGAGAAAGAAAGAGAAAACAATTTCTATTTCTTCTCCTTGTTTTTCCTATGTGGAATGTGTTTGAAGAATTGTTTACCTGGAGTGAGTGCTTGATTGGATTCTGGTGAGGATTGTTTGAGCCTGATGGCCAATCAGATCTACCTGTGTCTGGACTCTCAAGAACAGGGTCAGGAGCTGGTCATTAGTTAGAAAAGTAGGTATGTGGTTTTAGTATCTTCCTTTATATAGTATATTAATGTATTTTAGCATAGTTATAATAAAGAAATCACTCAGCCTTCTGAACTGGAGTCAGACTTCATAATTTCTTCCCACCGGGTTCTCCTGCATGTACAATAGATATACATTTTATTATTTTGTGACTTTTGGATTTATTTTCACCTAAACTCCCACATACCAAGCCAAAAATATTCAGCTTGTGAGACAGTCTGAGCACTGTATCAAGGAAGTCTGTACAATCACATATCCACAAAACAATGCACTGAAGTATTATTGTTTCAACATTTCCTGCAATTCTTAGATTGACTGCAGCTATCTTCTCTACTCAGTGGTCCTATTTTATTGATGTCAGTGCAAAAGTCTGACAATAAATGAGTACAGAATTAAATTAATTCTCATCTCTGAAAATGTTGAAATAACCATATACTGAAACAAAACCAAAAAGTTAGAATAGGTGCAAACTACCAACGCTTTTATGGGAGAATTTATGTAAATGCTATAGCAACTATTGTGAAAATATTTTTAAACAAGTAGCTATAGAATATAAAATTTCTTCTTGATATATGAATATTAAATGTAATACATGACAATAGCCCCAAGCAACTTCTTCTAATCCACAAAATACTGAGGAGAAAAGAAATAAAAAGACATTTGGAAGCTCAAAGTAGTCATCTTTTCGTTCATTGCATGATCAGAATTGCAAGATCATTTTCAGGCTTGCTCTACATCATTGTTTAAAAACAGAAATTAGGCCTGCCTGAAAGGTAAAATAAGAAAGGAAGAAAGAAAGAACAAAGATAGCAGAAAGCAAAAACATGTTGTTCCATCAACTGGTCAAATTTTGCAAAGCTAAAAATGTGTAGGCATCCACCTAGTGCTCTCTACCTATATAATTGCATTTGCTTTTGCTTATAATTTGCATTTGTTCTTTTTGAGAGTTAAAGGTGCCTATGACTGAAAGTACACAAATCCAGTGAGAAGAAAAGGAAGGTCTCAGTGCAAAATTAAAGACTCCCAAAGGCTTTTCCATTTGACTACAGTGAGCTGCATTTTTGGTGAACTTTAGCAAACAAGCCTTAGGAAATCAAACAAGTTCAATGCTGTTTTCCACTGGGAAGCCTGAGCTGCCTCACGAGCCTGAATACCTCCATTAGCTCACAATGAAAAGTAAACTTGAAAACACAGAGGTCATAAAAAAGTCATGGCCTAGCAAGGGAAACATAATTTTAAAACAAAAACATAAGTTCCAAAGCCAACCATTGAATGTGTTGAATGCAGATGTCTAAGAATCCTTGGATGTGACAAGTACAAGGATCACTGTCAAAGCAGCTGAGTCAGGAAAACCCAAGAGAAGACAAGACAGACAGGCAGAGCATATGTTTGTTTCAGTTCACACTTACATCTTCTCCCAGAAAGGTCAATCAGAAGAGAGGTAATCAGATTATAAAGACTGATTGATGAAAAATTATCCAAATTTACTCCATGGCACAACTAATTGGAGATTCTATTTATTGACAATTAAGTTATTGCAAGTCCCAGAATAAACACCTTGAGTTGTATATATCCTGGATCCCCATCAAATTCAATTAGGCTTATCCTGGAATCCTAAATATGTAGATGCTACTAGTGCTTTTTTAAAATAAGTAAAAAAACAGAGAAACGCAGCAGAGGACAGAATGGAGGATGTCAGTAACAGGGTAGAAAAAGGCTAAAGCCAAACCTGGATGGATGAGTTATTGAATGATTGACTTGACATGACCTCCTCATGGGCCACTTATACTAACAGTTCTTACCCTACTGAACATTCTGATGAGCTGGGCAGTTCAGCAACTTCCATATGGAGAATGAGTGCAACACACATAGTAAGACAGGGAGGTAAAACTGAAGAGAGTAGTGAAGAGAAAATTTCAGTGGAATTTGAGTTCAGACATTTCAGAATTCAGGTAGATAAAATATCTGATATAACAATTCAGAACATTTTACTCAAGCCAAAATTTACAGAACCACACAAATTTACTCCAACCACCAGCCTGTGAAACAGCAAACAAGGGCACCTAGAATAGAACAATACTTTAGATAAACTTATGAGGGCCTTAGTTAAGACTTAGGGCCTTGCAGCAGGTTGAATAAACAGCTTAACCTGGTTTTACTTCATCTGAATGGGTAAGTGGGGTAGTGGGTTTCTGAGAGGAAAGTGCAGGCAAGTGCCTGGAAAGTGACTCAGCAAAAGGAGAAGCAGCAAGGAAGGGAGAAAAGGATGTTGCAAACGTTGAGTGTTTCAATTACTCCCTGTTCAAAAGTTGTTTACTTGCAAAAATATATTCCTACCTTCCTCATTATCAAAATCAATCAGTTTCTGGAGTGATTTTTTGCAGACTGAATTTGTTGGTTAACTGGTGCAGATAGGAGCTCTAAAAAGTATAAGCTACAATAGCTGAGAAAACCTATCGGAAAATGCATGGTAACTCTTCATAAGAATAGCTAGGAAGTGATTTCAAGGAAAATAATCATTTTGGTGACATAATTATCATGTGCTTTTGTCTATATTTGAGTTTACTAACATAAAGACAAGCATAATTTATTGGTTTATATTGACTTATTATATGGATTATAATAATACAAATAATGTGAGTGAAAGCTATCCTCTCCCAAGTACATTTCTTTAAAATCTTCCCTAAATACCTAGCTCCATGCTATTTTCTACCCATACCATGTGGAGCTTGAGTCACTGAGCATCACCTTAAGTGGGAGAGTGGGCTGTGGTTTTTATGCTATATGTCAAAAAGGAATACATACAGTAACAGTGGAAGATTTTTTACTAAAATTACTAAGAGGAGCCCAAGGCCACCATCAACACTTAAAAATTATTGACATCAGTATCAGAATTAAGTGATATCAATGTTAAGCCACAGGGAGTATGATTCAATTTTTTTAACAGATGAAGGTGCATCTCCTTGATCTATCCATAACCAGGTGCAGCCCACGCACCAGGATTTCCAGCTGTCATTCAGGAAATGGTTGCCATGCTGTGCCAGGCAACCTTACCTTCAGCATCACAACCCACTCCATTCCTCTCTGCTGACCTGCCATGACCCAGGTGAAAGCAGGCTCTGCAAGCACTGAGCAGGAAACCAGAAATTTTCTCTTCCTACTCTATGCGACTGCTAACTTTACAAGAATGAATGTTGTACATCTTTGGTGGAAAATATAAATCTGCCCTGAGCTTCAGCATAACAAATAGCTTTGCAATTTTACACCATTTACAGACACAGAATTTTGTAAAGCAACTGTAGAGAAAGCTTTATGGAAGATCCATAAATTCCTGCAGTGCACTGACTGAGAGGAGGTTGAGTGCCTTCAATCAACAATGAAAGTATGGGAATACAACATAACACTCATCTGTAAAATAGTGGCTACTTCTCTGAGATCTCCAGCTGATCATCAGGTAGACAAAGTGCTAACAAGAGTCAGTAACCTTCATAGCAAGCAAAATTATTTTATGGAGAGAGTGGGGAGGAAACAGAGGGAGAAAAAAAAGGCTAAGTAAAGCAACTTCCACAAAAAAAAAGTTTAGAACCCTGTCATTATGCAAGAGCTTTCAAATCATTGTACTCAATTATTGTCTTGCATAGTATGTACACTGCCAGAAAGTACCATGGAAAAATGAAACTTCTTCATGGTCTGATATTCATATTGCTGTCTAGCCTGAGAGGGACAGCAGCTCATTCCACCAGTACTGTCAGACAACATTCTCAACATGAAACATTACTTGATGGAAAAAAAACATTACAGAATCAAGCCCCAAGGAGCTGGGTAATTACCCATCAGAATTTAGCTCCATTATGGTCAACAGGCATTGTTTATACTTTGTGGATAGTTATAACATCTGACAATCTGTCTTCTAGGACTTTCCTACATGACTAGCATCTTTCAAGGGTTTTTCCTTCTGTGCTTTTCCCAATGTTTTTCATTTGGTTTTTAAGATTGGCTATTGGTGATTTTTGCTTTACTTGTAATTAGACATTTGACTAACTATTTAAGCTATGTTTATGAATGAGACTACCAACATCACAAATTTATAATTATAGAACATAAATAATGAAGTACTAATTGTATTAGAAATGTGAAGTATGTCAACAAATTCAATAATAATATCCTACAACATTTGCAGACACAGTGCATTTTTCATTTGACAGTATCATAACAGTTTTCAGTAGCAATAACCTGAGTTTCTCTGACAAAATATTATCTCCATATGTAATTTTAAGGTTTAACTGGTATTTTCTGCAGTAATAGTCACATCAGCATGCCTGCCTTAAAATAAAATCTAATCTGTTCCTAAGCCAGCTACAAACAAGATGCTAAATAAATCAGAGGGAAAAAGAATTACTTTTTGAAATGACAGTATAACAAAGCGTGATTGAAAAAGCAGTATTGCAAGCACTACCCATTGACTTGATACCCTCAGGCAAAATCATGTGTAATGGTACTGATGCAAAATAATGCAGTGGAATTTATTCTAATAATTCTGGGCATGAATATATTTTGAATGTAATAGAAGCCATAATCATAAATTCTCATTTCATATTACCACTGGATTTGTCCTGTGCTTTTAATCAGAAATACCAGACTAGAATATTTCTTTTAAACTCATCTCTAGCTCTCATTAGTTTATTGATATTAATTTCTGAACAGTAACAAGTAAATTAATCAAGTAAAATAGAATAATAAGACTACTATTAGAATATTCTAGGCACTTACCGAACTATAGCATAACATAGTGTAACAAAATATCTTCATGTTTTCTACATGCAATCTACTTATTCCAAGTAGTTTTGATGAAGGAGAAATAGACCAGTGCTGAAGTACTGACAGTTTGAAAAATAAAATATTAAAAAATGTTATCTGTTGACTTAACAGAACTTGCTAAAATTTAGTTTGTAAACAAGACCATATTGTACATAAAAGGGAACTATTGTCTGTTTAAAATGACAGATCTGTGGTTCTTTGTTGCAAAACACTACATTGTTATGCATTCCAATCTCCCATTACACTTTTAAAAATTAAAAACATTCCACAATACTTTGGCCTCCAGACTAAAATATTTTTAGTTTGGGGCACACAAGTGAAAGAAAACTTGAAACTTCCTGTCTGACAACACAGGCAAAAATTTTAACATGTTAAGTAGCACATTGTTGTAAATAAAACCAGATCAAAAACCTGTTGTCCCTGCAATTTTCTAACAATCTTGTACGACCACAAAGTCCTTAAAAATATTCTCAGGGATTATTTCCTTTTTCACTTTAGCTATAGTCACATTTCACTTTAAGTCTGTGCTATTTAGAGCAGCTTTGTCAAATACTGTTGTTTTTTTGTATTTTACCTTATGAAGCTTTGTAAGAGTGAAAGAAATGAGAAAAAAGCAGAATCCTGGATTTTATGAAACTCAGTTGTAAGTAATTCATATGGGATTACTATAAACAAACCACTACAGAAGAACTTTATTGAGATTGCAAAATCAAAGACATGCAATTTAAGAAATCCCAGAATGTGGTGGATTGAATTTTGACCTTAATTCAATTTTCCTGTGTTTATGCATATAGACTTCATTTCTTCAAAGAAATGCTTCTTACTTCAAATCCTGTAAGGCTTTGTTCACTAGGTAGGAAATGTACTGTGCTACAGAGCTAACAAATATTTGCTGACAACACTGACACAATCTTGAGTTTCTGACCAATGTGGGATCAATCAGTCTTAGGAAACTGAGCTTTTATAATCTGTATCTGTTCTAGCTCCCTGTGTTTGCTATTCCCCTATGCTAAGTTGTTGATGTCTGCTCTCAGATTTCTAATGCAGCTCAAGGCTCCTCTCACACCATATCCAAAGTGAGGCATGCACGGTTTACTCAGTGATTTGGGGCAGCAGAACTTTTACCTACTTCTTGTTGCCAGCTTAGAGCATTAACCTGATGAATTTAATTTATTTTTCAGTCCATCAAACTTCTACTTATATCTCTTCCCTGCCATTCTATTTTTGTGGTCCTTTTCAGTTGTCTCTTCAACCAACCTAGATTCCTTTCCACAAGGGAGCTGTTAATTAAATTTACCCTTTCCATTCTCCTTGGCTTTTTTCAGCCAGTCTGCATGTACTTATCAAATTTGTACATCCACCATCCCCTTCTGACTCCCACTTCCTATGCCATTTTCCTCTCTGGTCCTCAGCTGCTTCCTTTTCCAGCTTCCTCTCTACCTAGCTTCTTCTCAAATTAATTACTTTTTTATTTTGACAGAAAATATGAGACTCAGTAACCTACCTCCCAATCGATAACTTACCCCAGCATACTGATTGGATAATTGAATTAAAACAATTGAAAATTATTGGTTCTGCACTGCCCTAGAAATTAAAATGAGTAAAAAGATATAGTCAAAATATTCAGGATCTGCGCCTATTTATGCATTTTAAGAGATGTCTTTTTATTGGCAGTACAGGTTTCACTGAACTGCTCAAAAAACACACCGAGCATAGGAAATGACAATTAGGTACTTTTATCTTTGTGTTAGATGTACAGCTTGGTCTTGCAAAGAAATTAGGTTTAGCTAAATATATATATGAATTACATGCAAACTTTGTAAAAATTACCAATCATATGCTGTATGAGAAACATTTAAAATGCTAAGAGAACACTAAGGAGAAGCACACTTAAGCACATAAGAAAATCATTTTCAACTTACCAAGAGGTAAGAAAAGTAGATTATTTTAATTCTTTATTTTAAAAAATAAACCAGGTGCAAAAAGAAAAAAAAATCACCAAATCACATATGCAATTTCCACTTTTCTGAGTGAGAGTGAGAATTGAAATATAAATGAAAATATATGCATCTCTTTACAATCACTCAGTGTTTAATTGTAGTAAATTTAGAATCACAAAATTGATTAGGTTGGAAAAGATCTCTGAGACCCTCAAGTCTTAATCTATGACCCAACACCACCTTGTCAACCAGACCATGGCACTGAGTGCCACATCCAGTCTTTCCTTAAACACCTCCAGGGATGGTGATTTTTGCTTTACTTGTAATTAGTGCAGCTCGTTCCAATGCCCAATCACCCCTTCTGTGAACAAATTCTTCCTGATGTCCAGCCTAAACCTCCTCTGATGCAGCTTGTGTCTGTGTCCTCTTGTCCTGTCACTGTTGCCTGGGAGAAGAGTCCAAGCCCCACAAGCCTACAACTTCCTTTCAAGGTAGTCATGGAGAACACAGTGGAATCAATATTATAAATTTTGGATCTTTATGTTTACTGTAGCTTTAATCCAGGCATTATTGCAGATGTCTAAAGCAAACTCTGCAGCTGCAGCATGTTTAATTCATCAAGATGTTCTCAAGGCTGATTATATCACCATTATAACTTTATAATTTTAGAGCAGCATCTGCCAAAATAAGACTATAACTTCTAGTTTTTACAGAATCATAAAAAATGTCTCTTTAACTGTGCAAGCAAACTTCTGCAAACATCTTTTTCAATAAAAGGTAGAGTGGAGTAGATTTTCTCAGATACCAAAAAAATGTCTTAGAGACTGAAGTACTGAATACACAATTAAACACTGTGAAGATTACACAATGTTATGCAATAAAATGAGGTTAGAAAATCATAGACAGCTCTTCCTGGTGATAAAGGTTTTTGAGAAGTAATGTGTTGGGCAGTGAATGGAAAAAATACCTGCTCAAAAAACAAAGCTGCTTTTTAATAGGAGACATATTTACAAAGTTCTAGCAGAGCAGGTCACCGCCCAACCACCTGCAGTCAGTCTGGCTTCCTCGGAGCAGTTTCTGTCCTCTGAGCCAAGCCACCACAGGAACACATGAACATGACTATTTGCACAAGCATGGTCACTGTCAGGTAAGCCATGTTTCAAAATAAAAGTCAATAACAACACAGATGCAGACTGAGCCAGAGAAAAATCTGAATATTATGAGGGAGGCTGGAAGCTCAAGGATGTTGCCAGGCATGGCTGGATGGACTGCCTGCTGCAAACACAGAGGTTGTCTGTGAAGCAGCTGCTTAGGCAAAACCTGGCCAGTAGCAGAACTTAGACACCCTGAAGGCAGCTCACCAGAGCACTGCTGCCATAAAATACCATTTACTGGGGCTGTAATAACACCCTGATTTGGCTTTACAGGTACGAGCTAAGGCAGGCAGGACAAACCCTGCCTGAAGAGTCAGTCAGGCTTTTTGTAGACAGGAATTCACTCTGTAGGCAAATGGTAAAAGACACTGCAATACTGGTGGTGAAAACTGAGTGCATGTGAGCTTCATAATGTGAAAGAAATCCCAGGATAAATTTCCCCTTTCATACTTGTTATGGTTGCCCAAGAAAAAGTAAACTTTCTCTCAAAAAATCTGGAATCACAGAATCTTACTATATTCAGTGTAACTGCAAAGCACTTAATAGCTTGAAAAGCTGGGTTCCACTATGAAGTTTTCAGAGCATCTTGTGAGTTTGTTATTCAGAACAGTTATATAAACCACCTCTCTTGTTATTCAACAACTAAATAACATTTCATGCCATTCAAATTCATACAAGGTTTTTAAATGCAAAATTGTCATCAATCATCAATCAGTCATCTGAATAGTGGCATATTTTTTCCAATATTTCTCTAATAGAAAACATTAAGGGACCTATTTCCCATCTTAAATTTACATAGGACATAAAATTAATAACTGCTTTCTGCCTCAATGACTCTTCAAAATAACACTGAGCTCATGATCCTTCTGTTACAAAAAAAAAATCAACCTACAATGTCAGTGCAAGAACATTCATATGCAAATAATTCAATTAATCTATTATACCCCAAGAACTCAATCTATTCATTCACAATAATAAGCAATGCTAATTATTTACATCACTTATTTTTGCTGCCATGAACTGCATAAAGTAATAAATGGACTTGAAAGGGATTTCCCGAATATTGCGAAAATATGTGGGTTTGTACAAGTTATAAATCAGAATTTACAAGACAAATTCAATCCTCCAATCTCACACCTGGTTTGAGAATTTCCATTGGTGAGTGGTGTATAAAATGCAGGAGAGAGACTCTTTCTACATGGCCACAATCCAGCCATGAAACTGTTCCACGTGCCATCCTTAGAAATCTCCTGACAAGAAACAGGAATAGAGAAAAGCACCTGCAGCAGTTTAAGGCATCCAGCCCACCCCCATCCCACTGCTCATTCAGCTCAACTCTCCATGCTCCCTCCCATGCCCAAAGGATAGCAATTTCAGGAAATTTATCATTCAGAATTTCAAGCAAGGGACAATTGAAGTTAGTTCCTGTTTTATGTAGAGCTGGCTCTGAGTAGCTGCTGAACAGCAAATAGCACCAAGAAAAGTAAATATATTCTGAATGAAAAAGCAATAGGGAACCCCAGTGCAGCTGAACCTGTGTGACATACAGCAAGGGAGTTTTGAACCTCAGTCTTTACTGTAACTCCAAGGAATGGTTTCCAAATAGTTGTCAAAATGTAAAACCAAACAAAAATATGTTTGTTTTCCTATAGATTCTGAGGTATTTGGAAATTGTGCTGATTTCAAATTAATTCAGATAAGGAAGTTTAGTTAGGAAGCAATAGTTAAAAAGGTTATAAATCTTGCATTTTAAAAGGCCATATTCATCCACAATGTAAATGGTAGGGCTGGGTTTTGCACAGAACAATAGATCTTTCAGCAGCATCTTCTGTAGTTAAGTTTGGGATATCTTCACAGCAAGCTGTACTGAAAAAGATGATAAATGGATTTGGCTGGCTGAGAATCACTAGAATGCAACTTCCAGGATTTCCAGAGAAAAGAGAGTTCTAGGGAAGAGTATTTCTGCCTAACACATATATAGTCATACAAAAATAATATCACATTGCCTTTTGAACAGTTCTAATCAGCAAAATATTAATTAATTTTACTTAGCTGGAATTTTCCTACTCAGTTATCCCAGGTGTTCCATAAAAATTATGTAATTATCAACATATTGCCCTGAAAAAAAGTCACAATCCAATAGAATCTAGTTTACCAGGCACTTTAAAAGAAACCTAAATCTATTTGAGCTCCTGCCAGTTTGCACATCTTCTCAATATCCTGCCTGACAGGCTACTGGGAGCCTGAGTTCAAATAAGTCATTTTAAGTACTTCAAAGCCAGGGTGCCCAGAGCTCATTGGCTCCATGGGTCTGGAGCAGCCAGACAAGCAAATGCCTCAGAGCTTGCAGCCCCAAGAGCTGTCTGAGCTTTGGAGGTTTGGAACAGTCTGATCCATGGATTGTTTCCAAAGCCGAGATTCAGAAAGGAATTCCTTTAGCAGAAAGTGCCAATATCTGACTTACCCTCTGACTAAGAGACTAAGCAAACTTTGAATAATCAAAATCCTCCATTAAGCCTTTGCTCTCTCTTCTAGTTACAGAAAAAGACAAAACACTGGGTGATCAAAATTCCTCATTAAATTGAAGTAGCTTTTTCTTTAGTGGTTAACTACTTACCATTACTGCATGTTTCCATCATGGGAACTAGGTTTTAGTGATTGGAGGTGAGACCAAGGAAAGCTAAATGACTTGCTTAAAACTACAGAGAAAATTTGGCTACAGAGTGACACAAGCTGCAAGCTGAAAGTCAAACCTATGGACCATCCCTCTTCTGCCTGTATTACAACAATGTGTAGATACTTAAGCTCACCCAATCCTCACTTCATGCTAAATGTCACAGTTCCTTCTCATGATGCCTTTTCATAAGCCAAATTAGGATTACAAAAGGGATCAGAAAACATTCAGAGAAAGAGAACATGACAGCCTGGAAGTTGTTTGACTGTGCTCTCTGATGTCACACGTCTGACCTGGTACGTGGTGCTTTGGCTGTCTGCAATCTTGTCATTCTACCAGCCAGAGCAAAAACCCACTAACAGAGAGCCCAGCTTCAGACACTCTCCACAGGGCCATTCTACATGAAAAGATATTCTACCCCAGCTAAGAGCACCAGAGTTGGTAAAGCCACCAACAACCTTTGTAGTTCCTGAAACTTATTCCAGGTTGCTGATACGGAAAAGGGCATTCATTAATACCACAAGGACAGCTCCTTTAAGAATAGAAATCCTGTATTTTGCCAGCCACTTTAAAAATCACTTTCAAGATAATAAAACACAAAGAGAAAGTAAATCACACATTTCTTGCATCTTCCTATAAACATATGAGAATTACTAATTAAAAGACAGATATTCAAAAATAAAACAGGCTTTGGAGCTGTATCTGCTTTAGTTAGATCCACTAGATCTCTCTCTATTTCACCCAGATAAAAAGCTGTCAGGATGTTGTGTCAACAATGCCCTAGTATGCACACCACTAGTCCAGATACTATGCACATCATACCCAAAAATTTTAATTGTGGGTTAGGGGATTGCCTCCTAGTCCAACACAGAGGAGTGCCAAAACAACAGCTGATGTCCTGGTTTACAGACTAAGGACCTTAATTTTTCCAAGGAAGACCCTACTGTTCAGCTGATCTGACTGATGCTTCACACAGAAAAAATGGGGATTTTTTTGGTTTTTTGCAAAATCATTTCTATTTTTTCTTAGAGAGCATATTGTTCACCCCTGAATAGGGAAGGTTTTACAATGAGAATTTTATTTGCTCATTCATAAAAATGTCATGCCATTTGTAGCAGCAATAGACATGGGGAATGTACAACTTCTCTTTCTTCCTTGTGACTGATCAGTGAACTCCACTCTGTAAGAGTGAGGATCAGTAAGGTTTGGCCTCCAGCTGGTGTAAATCACAGGAACTACATACCTCAGGTTGGTATGTACAAGTGCTAATTTCCATACCTTTAGTACACAGTTCTACAGACACAGATTTGGACATACACTCATCTTTTTATGGCTGACAGATAATTGGTGGCAAATTTTCGATATTTTTGTGACAATTTTCCTATGAAAGGAAGATCTACAAAATGCCCTTCTTATCACAGAACTGAAAAAAATCTTTAGTTTGATAATTGCATACTGTCTTCCAAAACCAACAAATATATGAAATATATTTTGCACTAGAAAAGAAAAGAAAAAAATCAAGACTGAGGAATAATTTCACAGTGTAACTCTGTAACAAGTCCCTGGAGAAAATTTCTCTTCCTTTTCTTCCCATCTGCAAAGCTGTGCAATTGATTCCTAACTGCTGTGTTAATGCTCCGGATTCCTGGCAGAATCCCTTTGGAAATACATTAAAGCAAGCAGGACTCTCTCCTGCTGCAACCTTTTGAACACTGAAATCTGGGGTTCTGTGACATGCATCACGTTTCAAGCAGTAGGCCACAGTACCAGCATCAGTGCCAAACAGCTGATAAATATTAATGTAGAAGAATAAAGTATACTGAATTATATATTGAAATGTAGAGCAAATCAGGAAATTGTTTTCTTTTGTAATGAATAACATTCTCTTACAAGTACAATTACATTCCACCAAATAGAAATTAAATAAGAGCAAATCATATTTGCTATAGCGTGGTTTATTAACTTCTTATAATGACTTGAAAAATTTTAAATGACAACAGGCAAGTGTTTTTTAAGGAAAGGACTTGATCTTCTGCAGGATCAAGGGATAGTTTGACTTCCTGATCTTCCTATACCTTTTTCTGTACACATACAGACTAGTAAAAGAAAAAGAATGAAGCAAAAAGGATTTGGTCCAGCTCCCAGATATTACCCCAGTCAATACCCCAGTTGTGCATGAAGCATCTGTCTGCCTGGACAGAGCCAGTGACAAAAGATGCCCTCTCTTCAGCAGACCAGGAGAGAAATATGGAAAAGACGTGTTTCAGTTCTCACATATGGTGCCTAATTAACCTTAATTAAGGTTGTGTTGAGGGAACTTGAGCAGCTTGCACGAGGGATATCTGCTTCCTGATTTTTCTTGAGCTTTAATAAAGGAAGATTTCCTCTCAAAAAGAGAAATACACTTATGAAATACAAATGTTCATGTTCCAATCCAATTTTATGAGACAGTACAGATAAAATACCCCTGTTTTTATTGTTCCCTATGAGTCAAACAATTTTAAAAGAAAAGCACTAGGATCACAATAAAGTGGATTCTCTGGTCTTCATAGTTTAACGTAAAAAATAACCAACAAACCAACACTAAACATTTTACAATTTGGGCATATGTTCCCTTGTGTCAAATTATGGATTATTTTTATTAATTATTTTAAGCTTACTACCCTGATGACCCTAAAAATGAATCAACCTTGGCAGCCACACAATTTACTGCAAATGTCTCCTCTTTCACTATGGGCCATCAAATTTCACAGACAGACACCATTGTTGTGTTCTGTAATTTCTGATCTCAGTACATACTAAGTACTGGATGGCAGATGAGTACTTCAGTACTGGATGGCAGTACTGAAGGTTTTTGTTCAAACTATCATTTGTGGGAATAACTTAATACCAAATAGTAAAGTTGAAATTAATTTTAAAATATATTTGAATTTAACACAATAGATTATAAATATTCATATACTTGCCAGAGACTCATCTCCCTGTTTCTTGTTAGAATAACACTACTTGAAAAAAGAGCCTGTGTTAAGCAAATTATAAATTCAGTGCTGCCTGGTCTGAAATTTTTCATATTGCATATCAGCCCTAGAAGTTTTTTTCTTTGTGGAAAAAGTTAGCTAATGTAATTTAGTTATTTCTGAGGCTGCAGCAGAAACAAGAACAGTATTCTGCTGTGTCAACATATTAACACAACTTCTTGTGTTTGAAATCTGCAGTGCATCTGTGGTTTACAGAAAAAAAAAAAACACCAAAAAACAGAATTTGGAAGCAAACCAGCTGTACTTGCAGTTAAGTGAGAAATGACAGACCCAGATATTAGGGGGCAAGGAGGACAATGACAGATAGAAGGAAAGCAAAGTCCCTGAAAGGGACAGCTGACCCAACCATGTGCCTCAATTGACATAGGGAAATTGTAGATTTAGGACCTTGTGGTCAAGACAGTTGAAATTTTCCCTGAATTTTGGTCTGGGTGTTTTGGGTTTCCTTCAGGGTGGTTTTTGGTTTCCTGTTTTTTCTTCTTTGCCTTTGTCAAGAACTTATAAGGAATAAGGAAAACTTTCTGAGTTTTGCTTCTCAGCCTTCTCTTTAGGTCCATTTCTTTAGTTTTGGGCAGTATATCTGAGGAATTGAGGAAAAATGTAAGTTGAGACTCAGACATGTAGAAGGTCTGGAGATTAAATTGCAGTTACAGCTGATGATTTGGGGAACCAAAACATGGGTATATACATTTCTTTGTATTTTTCAAATTTCCAAGGCAGATAGTCAATAGGAGGAATTTAAGGCTGGACACTGCAAATGCAGGGCCCTTAAAAATCAATGGATGTTTAAGACCTTAAATCTTTCTCTGACTCAGCTCTTTACTTGAAAATTTGGGCTGACAAGAACATCTTTCTTCCAAGAGGATACTGTGAAGATAAACTCATCATTTATCTGTGAATCATCATAGCTAATCCAGTCAAAAACACATGGAAACTCACTTTTTTTTTCCCCAGAAAGACCTTAATGGTATATCGGTTACAAAGCCTAAACATAATCAAGAAAAAATAATACTGATTGATGTTCATAAAAGAATAATGTCCATTTTACATCTCTGAAAGCCTCAGGGCTCTGAGTAAAAGCAGCAGATATAATGATACATACTCATACACCAAGCAGGCAAATTTTGTAGCATACAAAAAAATAACACTGGCATTCCTCAAATTGTTTGGTTTTCCCTAATGCTATTTTTTGTTACACCCAAAAAGCTGTTGAACAGAGCACTTATTAATGTGCAGATAATAACACCAACCATATTATGGTGAAAAAATGAGTTTATATTTTGAATACTTTCAAAGTATAAAAGACAGGCAGGAATACACAGACATCATCCCTGAGTTTGTGAAGAAATATCCTCTTTAGACACATGACAGCATATTTATCTAGCATTGATTTTATGTTTTTTTTCTGAAACATCTAGTATTGACAATTGCTGGTGACAGGATATCTGACTAAAAAGATAATTAGCCTGAAAATTTCCCCAGGTTTCCATGTGAACTGAGGATGCTATAGCAGCATCTGGACCTGATGAGCACATATGGAGACAGCTGAAGTGGAGTGATGGCTTAGATCACTCCAGCATCTTAGAAAGAAGCAATGAGATAATATTACATGTAAGTGGGGGTGCTGAAAGCAGTCTCCATTCTATAAGGAATATATGGGAAAGATTAATGTAAAATCTTGACATAGTACTTTGCCTTTCTCTATATTGACATCAATAAGCATCTTCAGTATTGATTTTTGCTTATTATTTAAATAACCTAATAAAAATACAGACATTAAGCCAGATAAATGCAGAAATCAGTATAAGTGCAGCTAAGAGCCTTTATGCCAGAAATTATACCAATTACTCCCCAGGCTGCCAAGCCTGACTAAACAGAACTCCATACACATTTCTGAATGCAGGGCTTTAAAAGCAGGATGATCCCTAATCTCTGCTCAGTGTCATATCCTGAAAAACTTCCTCAAGCCTTCTAACTGAGCCTGTGCCACTCAATATCCCCTCTTCCTTTGCAATGTCAGACCAATACGAGTTGTAAGTGTGCTGGGGACACAGAAATGATCTCTCCTTCTGAGACAGAGGGACAGTGAAGTACCTTTATCAAATACTTGCAGATGGCTTTTTCTCAGTTCTGTGAAGGCTGCGCAGTTCCTATCAAACACAAATGTCTAATTCATGTTTCTTGTTACATTTCACTAATTACTTCACGATTGCCAAATAATAAAAAGGATTTTCAGACTTACTTTTTCAAATTTAATCAGGCCGTTCCACTGAAACTAAATCATGTGAAGGTGGAACTGTTTTACCACCAAATGGATAATCAAGCTAAAATATTCTATATACTTGAATGTAAAAAGTTAACTGGTAATGCACATGTGGAAATAAAAAGACATTAGCTTTATTTCTGAGAATAAACAGTACCTTTCTCCTGTCATACAGTGCATGGTTATCCAGTATCATCTTCCTTTCATGTGCAGCATACCTCCGCAAATCACGTCCGAATTGCTGTCAAAGACAGAGCAAACATCAAACACATGCACAAACCAACATTGTTATCCTTTGCACCTTCTAACACCAAATAATAAACTAAGGACTAAAAGTTCCTCTATTAAAGGAATATAGTCTGATAAAATCAGTCATCTGAAGGGCAATGTTTGGATAAGGAATCCAAACATTTGCATCTGTCCATCATTGCTGTGACAGTAGTTGGGCACTGCATAAGAAAGCAAACCTGTGGTGGGCTCCCACAGTCTGTAGGTGAATTATCCCAACAGGGAGCAGGAGCTCAGTGAGGCAGAGAAAAATGAAGTCATTGCCTACTCATCCAAAGGGCCTCACACTGTGTGTTTTTAGTGTAGACTCCTATCTAAAGGGTTGAGAGAAGGGCTTTTAAGTTGCCAAACACTTCCAGGATAAGAAAGGACCCCAAAGTCTGCAGAACTTAATCCAAAGTCCAAAAAAATACATTTTTGTTATCTCAAAAAAGTGACTGAAGTAACTCAAGCTCAGCAGGAGAACACATCAATTTCAACATTTTGCCTGGTCTAAACCATCCTGCTTCCAATTAACCTGAGAACAGAGTGGCAAGGCACCAGTACTGCTTCCAGCACATCAAAAAAATAATTCAGAGCAGAAGCTCAGAAGCTCTCCATTGTACCATGTAAACACTCCCTAAAAAATGAACATCAGAAGGCAAGCATGTAGAACAGATTAAAAAATAATTCTGTCTGGAGAGAGATTAATAATTTGAGTTTTGAGTTTGCATTAGGTAGAATTTTTTGTTTTGAAAATAGTGTACTATTTCATATTATGCCAGCTAACTAGTGTCTATAGTGAAAGTAGCTGTCATTTCAAGTTTTCTTATTAAAACATAGAGCAAAATATATTTTATTCTGGTTCAAAACTAATGTCTAATTTTAATTTTTTCCATTTTTTATGACTTCAAGGAGTTAATTAAAATGGAACTGAAACAAAACTTTTGATCTAATCCAAAAAGAAAGATGTCAAATTGTTTTCAATTTCCTATAAAACAAATTAAGTTCCAATTCAGAATATCTCTTCCTCAAATGTATAATTTCCTGTAAAATTATGTGACGCTTTCCAAATCATCTCTCTACTCAGTAACCATTTAAATTTCTTGTTAACAGTATCATGATGTAAAAAGACAACACAACTGACCAAAAACCTAACTCTGCAGTTCATAAACCTAAATACTAAGCCACAAGGAAAACAGAACTCAACTCTCCTAGAGAGACATCCATAAATGTTAGTGATGAATTCATCAGCTCCAACCCATGATCAGGGGTGGATGACAGCATGAAATGTGATGTGAACATCAGCAATATTTTTTTTTTAAATCCATGAACTCTGAATAGTCCTGCAACAACAAAAACATGTTTTCAGTGCTAAGAGAACATGTACTGTAGTGGTTACTTACCCTGGAGCCTGTCCAGCCTAACAGAGCATATGAATATTGCTCAAAGGGGGTTATGACCAGATCCACACGGATTGCCTTCCAGTCTTTGAATTCTGCCATTTCCAATTTTTTTGATGTGTTGCAAGTGCTGTTTTCTACTCTTGGCTGATATAATTTTAAAATTGCAAAACACTTCTGAAAATGATCCATGGCATCAACTTTTCTGCTTGGCAGCTGCTCCTTTACAAATGTTGATTCAATGATATCACAATAAAGGAGTAAGCCCTAAAGAGAAGATACGGTTCACATTGAATTGCTGAACTGGTTTTACTGTCATTCCAGAGTTTCTAGACAGTTGTCCTAAAAATTCATGTGAAATGTAATTTTGGTAAACAAGGAACTGTGCCAGGGCAAATCTGGGCTAACGAGAGACATGAAACAGCGTCAGACTTTGGAAAATATTTGAGGGAAATCTGCACAGTTAGATACCTGACAGTAGTGAGGTCCTGCCCTGTACTAAAGAGATAGAATTTGCAATTCTTCTCCTCTCTCCTTTTGTCCTAAGCCTTTTTCTAGTTAATGTCAACAGAAATTTCTCAGTAAGGATTGATGTGTTCCCATGTAGCAGACATCTAGAAAAAGATGATTAGTCCAGTGCACAGTCTTGCTGATGGATTGCAAAGTGGAAGGTGCCATTTGGGCTGTATCTGATGCATGAGATTTCCTTGTGACAAGGTCTGGAGTTTCCAGAGAGATGGAAGATCCCTGCCCATGTCTTTTCCTCAGATGGAATACCCATTTCTTTAGGTCCTTGGATCACTTTTTTTCTGCTTTGAAATCACTCAAAGGTTTACACATCCTCCTTCCTCTGGACTAGGGCCTTTTTAAAATTGCAATGTTGAACTGAGAGTGTCTAGAAGTGTTTTTATTTGATGGCTGCCAGCTGCTTGACAATGGTGTTGTAGTTTATTCTCCCATTTAGTAGCCCACCTAAAGCCATTCCTCTTGCTTCCCCCTCCCCCACCCCAACTGAAAACCCAAAAGGCAAAGATCATGGGCTGAGATAAGAACAATTTCCTGGAAACAGCAATGAGGTAAGACAACAAACAGTAACTGGCAGCACTATTAATAACAAAAGGTGTAAGACAAAAACTATTTACATGTAAAATACCAGACCATTTCAACCACCACACTTTCTCCCATTGGAAGGAAAATCCTCCTTCTAGGAAGAGATAAAGTCCCTTTCCCTCATCCGTGGCAATGACAGAAAGTAATATTGAATAATATTAGGGTCTGGCCACACCCCTTCCCTCTGATCTGGGCCAAAACCAGAATGAAGGGTCTCCAGATAAGGCTCTTAATGTCCCAGGTAACAATTAACTGATTTTTTGAAGAATATCTCAGTATTAAAAACGAGATTTTTATTATTTCTTTTATTTAATGTAGGTATGGTAACTTTACATGACAATATCTTAAATTACTTAGAGAATACTTTACAGTAATAAAGTTACTTTTATCACTAAGAGCTATAATTCTGCCCCCCCCAAAAAAAAGCATATCAAAACCACTTAACAAGATACGATTTCCATGAAGAGACACTGATATACATTATTATATTTTTAGCCTCCAGCTTTTTGTTAATGATAGCTCCAAATTAACAATCCCATTATTTTACTGGAAATCAGTTACAGGCTTTCCATGGGTCAATGAGCTAGCCTTTTAAATGATAACCATTTTATTTGAATTGGCATTCTTTCACTTGTTTGAAATTTTTCCTGATTATGAAGATTTATTATAAACCAATATGAGAAAAGTCCTTATGTAGCTTCTACTCTTGGATGACTAGTTTCCAAGTCTGCTGATCTGAAAATGCTTAAATTTAGCAGGTGCTCTGTAACAGCTATCTTTAAAACAGCAATTTTTTCTTAATTTTACCCCAGTGTCACAAGGCACTGATGCTTGCTCTTTCCAAATATAGTCTCAAAACAGCTGTTAAGTGTTAATGCATAACTGCCTATTTGCCTGCTTATTTTGATGAAACTATCCTCCTTTCAAGTTAATTTTGTTGCTTGTAATGCTAATAAAAATAATTTTAATATCATTAATCATTGACCATTAATTGATGAATTCATGCTTTGATTAAGCACCAATATTCTTCCCATTTTCTATAAAAATCTGTTAGCTACTTAGCATCACTTTCTCATCTTTGCTTCGTTTTTCTTTTTGCTCTTGGAGATTTGGGGCACTACAGAGTATGTACCAGAAGCCAGAGTTTCACCATTAAACAGGAGCCAAAGCCTAGGTCATATGCATTAGGATAGTGTTTCCCATTAACCTAGTATAATTAGACAGTGGACATCACCATCACCCCTTAAAGTAAAGGTGAAATGGCACTTAGGTACACTTGGAAAAAGCATTGCCTGAAGGGGCAGTCAGCTATGAAGATTGTGTGAAGTTCTGGCCACTGCTAGCTGCAGAGCTGCATCCTTCTCATTACTCTGAGTCAGGGAATCTGCAGTTCCTTGCACATTTCAGATTGATCTGTACAGCATAAAGTGCTGTAGGTCTTGTTTACACAATCATGTTTTAAAGTGTGGTCATTTTAATTTCTGAAATTTACAACACCATCAAAACCAAATACATTTTTTAGGACAGTTATGTTAAGACCCTCGACAATTTTCCATTTTTAGAATGACTGCACACTTTTGCTTAAATATGCTGAGTGCTGGCACATCAATAGCATTGATATTGGAGTAAATCCAAGTTCAAACTTGGAAAAGTATGACTATTCAGAAAAATATTAAATCAATCACTGAAAAATCAATCAAATATGGTATCCAGTTTTCTCAGTCATTTTTAATTAAATGGAATTATATTCTATATTTAGTGTTACATGCTGTCATTATTCATCGTTTTTGCTAGCTGGATTAATTCTGCTAAAGCTAAGTAGGATCATTTTATATCATCTGAAAATATAATCCATTATGTTCTTCTGAAATGTACATGTTGTTGCTCTAAATTTCCTTCTGAGATACTTTAATAAAGTGAAACTGGATTTTTTTTTTTTTCAGTGAAATTCCTATATCTAATCCAAAATAGGATATAGCATGTTAATTTGGAAAAATTTCAACCTGGATGAGACAGATGGAATTCTATAAAGTGGAAGAGCTAAAGGAACACTTTTTTAAAGTCAGGCCTTTAAAGAAGTCACTAGAAAATGGCATCAAAGGTTGGATCAGCAATGCAAAACTTGGCAGCTGCTGCATAATCATGCAGCTGCCTTGGTCCCTTTTTCATCTTGAAATTCCCTGTGTGTTGGAATGATCTGTTTCTGGGCATGTCTGGAGCAGCCTGGCTTGGACAGCAATGGACAGATCAGCACTGGAATCCATGAATGAAGGTGTTTACCTCTCTGATGCCATGAGTGTTTGCCCTGCTGAGCAAGATAAAGAGATAGACAGACAGACAGGGAGTTACATGTACCTGCTCACCCACACACAGCTCTACAATACACCCCAGAAAGATCACACGTCTTGAGAAATGTCAGATCTTCACTTAGAATGCAGCAGGAGCACTTCTCTTTACTTTATACAATAACCTCACAAGCAGGATAATCAGAGTCAGCCCTGTACTCTCACTAAAGAAATTTAGGCCAAGATCTCTCATGTTCAGGGCTCTAGCCACCTTGCAATAGTCTATTTCAGGTAAGAATTTCATCATCTGAGTCAGAATGAACCAAAAAAATTCATAATGAATTGCAAAGAAAGCTGAGACAATATGTGTTCCCAAAGGAGCTTGGCATCCTTATGCACTCTTTCATCTGAAACAAAAGGTTCTTTCCTCTGGCTTCTTAATAATTTCTGTGTCTTGTTTTAGAAACAGGTTTTGTTGCTGGCAAAATCCAGCTGTCACTTAATAATGAATGTGCGGCTTTGCTGTGAACCTTGTCTCCAAAAATCAGTTTCCAGCAAAAGAAGAAATATTACTTGCTTCTCACCATCCTCTTTAATGGAACATCAAGCCTTCCCCTTCCTGATCACCTCATCAATGGTGAATACTAGAGTTTAAACCAGACCAGTAATATATTAAAATAGGTAAGCACGGGCAGGCATCTCCATCACTCATTTTCCTAAAGCCAAAAGAAAAATGCAACATTATATTTACATTAATATAAAAGGAAAAACTGAAGAGTGCAAGAGTGCCTGTAGTAACAGTATCTCTTCCATTGTTGAAAGTATGTATATAACAGGAACAGTGCTAAATATAGCTACACAGGTTTTCAGCAAAAAATGAAAGCATTTTTTCACAATATGTGAATGAAGCTACATCAACACAGATGGCTCAGCCTGTTTGCCCACAGACTTTCAAGCTCTAACTCACATAAGTAATTTCTTGCCTTCTTTATGAGTTTTTTTTGGAACCATTATGACCATAACCTGTGTACTGCATCACAGCTTTTCCATTTTACCACTCTACTTTGAAGACTTTGTGTTCTCTGTTCCTCAGCCCGTTTACCCCTGGTGATGCTGCATCAAAGAGCGTGATGGTGCTGATTTAGCCACTTCATTTTCAGCAACTTTCGCTGGAAGGATCTTGTAACTCTAAACTTTTGAGATAAGAAAAAGACCTTTTAAACTATTTAAAGCTGTGGTCCATAATTTAGATGTTAAACATTGTGGAATTTTTCACTCAGAGATGCCAAAAGGAAGCCAACATCATGACCTCCGTGATGTACATCAATTAATTTGTGCTTAGAAGGAGCAGCACAAAAGTGGCAAGCTGTGACTACTGCAGACTACTGCAAAAAGTAAAAAAGTGCTTTAATTGGAGTTTTTTCTGTCCTTCCCTCTCCCTTATAAATCAAAGACAATAAAAAGGCAGGAGGTGTATAGATCCTCTCTTTCTTTTTTGCATTTTAATTTTGCTGGCAGCTTGTTTTTCAGTAGTGCCACTAAAAGCCTGTATATAACAAATGCCACAGTAGAGAGGTAGTGTAACTAGTAGCATAAACCATGAAAAACCTGGAGGAGAAACAGAACACGGGAAATTACTGTCCATAGCTTTAAATTATACCCAGCTTCTTTGGGTTTGGTTTCTATGGCCATTTTGCTTCTGACATGTTCTACATGCTGGGATTTCTAGAGGAATCCTAATCTTTTCATCAAACTCTTGGCCACCCTTGACTGCCATACTCTGCCTGCACTCCTTTCTGCCAAATAGCTCCCTTAACAAGAAAATCAGTAAGAACAATTAATTTTCAATTTTTTTTCCTTAAATTCCTTTCAATGAAAGCAGGTCAAAGTGAAAAACTTTAGTACTTGTCAGACTTCTCAGATCACAGCCACTTTTCTCAGTAACGTAAGCTGAAGGAATGAAAGGCTGCACTCAGAGCAGGCTCTAGCCTTGGTCTGTTGTCACTTTTCCCTTCTGCTCTATTATAACAAACATGATTTTGGGAGGACCTATATCTGGTTTCCTATAGATTCAAGAGTGTGTAAGATAAAAAGATCCATTCTAAGAAGAAAGGCAACTTTTCTCACAGTAAAGGGAATATATTAACCGTGAAAGGACCTATACATTAATAATAAAATAACTGATAAAAATAGAGTATTTCCTCAGCACTCATTAATTGCCATGGCTTCATTGCTATTGAGTAGTCTAAATAGTACCTGCTACCAATCTACTCCAACATATACAGCTTCCACAGAGGAATGAGAAGGAATTCAGCTAATGTTGCATTTTACCAGGAAAAAAGGGTTTGAGGCCATTCCATCAAAGCCAGCTGAAAGATTTTGACCAGCTTGAAACAGATAAATTCATACAGTCACATAAGCTTTTGTGTAGTTGGATGTTTTCAATCTTTCATGTGTTAACACATTATGCATTAATTGAAGTACATAGCCCAAGAATCAATTTAAAAGCATTCTCTGCAGCCTGTCTGCACTGGAAGCTGATTTGACTTAGCAGTGAGGCACTTGACGATTCACCTCAAGATGCAGGCCTTTTACTTGTTGAAATGTACTCAATTTCTTTGAACAGTGTTTTTAGTAAATGTTGGAAAATATCTCACCTGGCTAGAAAGTAGAAGAAAAACAAAAGTTTATTTTTTCCCAACATATTATATTTTTCCGACCCAGGAATATTTTAGCTGTTATAACTGAGACACTTCCAACTTTAAAGCTGCTGGAAACTGAAGAGCTGACTAGAAAGGAAAAGAAAAAGGAGCAAAAAAAACCAAAACAAACAAAAACAAACAAACAAAAAAACCCCAAAACCAAACCAAACCAAAACAAACAAACAAAAAAATAACCAACACAAAAACCAAACAAACAAACAAAATCCATCCCTTAGATGAGCAATTCCTCTAAGAAATGACACAATCATCTAGCAGATTGGGTTGGAAGAGACCTTGAAGATCACAGACATCATGGAAAACTGTGACAATTTTTATGTATTTCTATTCTTAAAGCTGGATCTCCCTGGAGCAGCTTCCCCTGGGAAAACTTACTCCCACCTCAAGGAGAAAGTAAACAAAGAGACAGTTTTTTGAAAGTAAAAGAACAATTTTCTCTGGAACTCAAAGCTCTGACACTAGCTTGATTTCTCACCTCTGACTAGTTCCATATTCTTAGGGTAAGATATTACAGAATGTGTGTGCACTTCTGATATAACCTTCAACTTCAGCATTCGGAGCTAGAGAATGAACTTAGATCATGGTTAGTAATCAAATAGAGCAATATCCTGCTCCAAAATATTGCAGTCAGCTGTAAAAAGGAGTATGACATTCTTTAAGCAGTATATAGGCTTAATTCAGTGGAGTTAGAACTCATCTCTTTTGGCCAAATGCTCTTTAGTTCATACCTGCTTTTTCCATAAGTCAATAACTTTATGCAGAAGTTCATCATCTTCTTTTGGTCCTGGATTGGTGATCAAAAAATCTATGTCATGTCCAATATTCTTACCCCTAGAAAGAATAAATAACAAGGACATTTAAAGAGTTAAGCTCCTGTTGAATTTTGCTCTGTTTTCAATGCAATGTTGCTTAAAACATAACCAAAATGGAATCTTTGATTAGTATTATTGGGTTTATTAGTGTTCTTTATAAAATAATAATGAGAAGTTTTTGATCTATTCCTCTGTTTTTCAACTAGATACTACAGATCCATTTGAAGATGTTAAATCTCTTTCTTTCTTCCCTTAAGTCCCAGAAAGGAAGATTTTAGTCATCTTTGGATTAAAAAAAAGAAAAGCATAATAAAAATACTGTGTTGCATATTATGAATGCAGTGCAGTAACAGGAGATAAACTTGCCAATCAAACTACCACAGATTTAAATATTCTTCTTTGCTTTTGATGCACATTTTAAGGTACAAAACTGTGATTATGGACATTTTCATTGTTTCTATTAACAGCAGATATAAATCCTTTGACTATTTTGCATTTCTTTTAAATATAACAATGCTTTTTACAGAGATGGAGATTGATTTTTTTTTTTGAGGACAGTTCATCCTTAATGTGACTAAAGCTTGTTCATTACATGCACTAAGGATTTCATAATTAAATCAGCATGCACAACATTTAATTGCAAATGTTCTTAATGAAAAATTATGTCATAACCTCGTGTTTTTCTCTGTTAAAGTCTAAGCATTCAGCTTGCCTTTCATCTACTTTCCAAAGGTATTGGACTGAAATCTGATTAAGACTTAGCTATCATTGGAAAACAGGCAAAAGCATGTTATTGAATGTTTCCCTTCAGAATTATAAAATGTTTGAGAACACATGAGAATTTATCTCACAGTATAATTCATCTGAACATTGCAGAATCAATACAAGGTTTTAATTTTGGACTTGGTAGTACAACAGGAACTGCACACACATTTACTGAGTGCAATCTCTCCAGCCTAAGGAGAAATTAGCAGAGGAGAGGAGAGATTTCTGCAATGAGAATTATTCTCCTTTATGAAATTGGTGGAGAAAGCACCCAAAATCTGGAGTAGTGACTGTTATGTGCAGCACATCTCCAAATGTTTCTCATGTGTTTATGGGGAAAAGTCTGCTCTTGCTGGTGTTCACAAGGGAATGTGATGTTACAGCTCGGGAGGGTTGCAGTCAACACTGTGTCAGGAATTCAGAGAACTTGTGAACTGCTATTCAAGCAATGAAAACGAAACTGTGAAACCCAAAGAAATCTTTTTTTTTTTATTTCATTAAATAATTTATTCTTTTAAACTAGTGCCTAAAACTGAACCTGGTTTCTTAAACTTGGAAATTTGTAGAACAGAACTGATAGGCAGACTTGTCAACTGCCATTTGTGTGACAGGAAGTCTTTTAACTGATGGTTAGTTGAACAGCATAAGCAGAAAGTTGTAAGGAGATGAAAGTCTGAGGTTTGCATTTGACAAGCAGTCATACTCACTATAGTGCAACTATTGTGCTGTGTCTGCAGCAAAGTCGAAATTGCTTAAACAGGTAGAAATTATTTCAAAGAGGTTTCAAACAAAGCGTCCATCTAGGCTTAGAAACTGAACAGCAATTCAAACTCAAGGAGTTAGAAAATATTTAGTATTCCATGTAACACTGAGTTATTTTGTAGGGTGCCATTCATTATCTCTAAAATTACAATAATAATGCAAAGCTCTTACATAGCACTTTTTACTAACATGTCTCAAAATATTTTTTCAAAGGGAAGGAATTTATTATTCCTATCTTAGAGATGCAGAGTGGCATAAGAATATTTGCTTTAAATTACTTTTTAAAGAAATCAAAGGAAGAAATTGGAAGGTGTCAGAACTGGGAGCTTTCCCAATGCTTCCTCAACATCTACATATTTGAAGTCAACAACATCTACAAAATCCTGCATCAATCAAGCCACAAAATCACAGGAAATCCGAGGTTCTTCATTGGCCCTCTATTTCCAAAGACAGAGACTATTTATTGAACTGCTCTTAGGGGCTTTTTTTTTTTTGGTGAAATTAGAGAGTTTAAATCTCATATTAGTTACAACTATAACACAATATTAGTTATTGTCAGAGTTACATTTCAGATCCTTTTTGACTAATTCACAATGAATAAATTTCTGACTGAAATTCTTAAGCAATTACTGGGACATTTAGTCTAATTGCTGCTAGCACTCTTTACCAAACAGTGCATTTCAGCCTAGGAAAATGTATTATTTTACTTAAAATAAAAAAAATATAGTAAATTAAAAATATGTATAATAGATATGACTCACAGCTTGTAAATCATGCAAAAATGTGCACTAAGGAATACATGGATTCAGATCATCATTCTATTGAAGGTGGCCAATAATTTCAGCAGAGTAGGGTTTTTCACATATACATATATATTTGCGTGTGCATGCATAGAAACATACAATCATGGGTACTCATAAAATTACATAAAGTTATTTGTCATCCACTGGTTGCTAAATACAAAACACATAGCCGGAGCTTGGTACAGGGAGCAGGGTTTTAAGAGTTTTCCTCACTAGAAAGGCATCCCAGGCAATATGCTGCATTGCACTCCCTCTACAAATATCTACAAATCTTCCATTTAATATCTCAGGGTGGCATAAATCCACCAGAGCTTGTGTTTTCAGTACACTAATTAATGATGGGAGATGCAGGGATTTGATTCTGGCACACCACATCACAAAGACTTTCTATAAAGTGTGGGTACTTATTTTAAAATCAAAAGAGCTACAATGACATTTTAGTAAAAATAACATACACCCCCATAACATGTATGAGAATTTCACAGAACTTGTCTATTTTCTAGACCTCCTATGAGATGACAGATATAACCTGTCTAGTTTCTACATTCTATGTGGGCATGGACCTGGGAAATTATTTGCTTGTACCTGGAATTGCTGAAGCTCTGGTGCACCAGAAGCATAGATGTATCCCAGGAGCAAAGTAATCACAAACAGAGCTGGGGAGTTCAGCTTTCTGAAGCTTTCAACAGGAAAATATTCAAGTTTTGGGTTTCCTATTCAGATCCACTTACATCTTTTACTTCTCTTCAAATTTAAACCTAAATCTTCACTGGGCTGGAGCTATAAGAAAACCAGCACCTTAAAGAATAGAAATTGCAGTTTACCTTTTGTTCTAATAATTTATTCAAGCCTGAAGATAATAAAAGACAGTGCACTATTAATTAACTGTGTTCAATTCCTGGTTGACTAAGCTTGTATAAAGCTGGCAAATGTTTCTTAGCAGCCAATTAACTACCTTTAATGTTGTTGGAGTTATCTTTCCTGCCGTTATTAGATTCCAAGCCATCACATATAACTATCATTATGACTAAAACTTAAAGATATGAATGCATGGCAAAGGATAATCATATTGTCTTAATCTACAATGGCAGCACCTGCACAATTAGACATTTGATAGTTGTATGTGTGCAGAATATTTTGAGAAACTGGAATAGTACATAATGGCAAAACTACATCAGTGATGATTCTGATCAAATTATTTTAGCTGAGGAAAGATGGACTGACATTTCCCTTCTACTCACAAAACTTCACTGTTGGATGAGAAAAATGACTTCTGACTTTAAAACCCTAAACACTATACTAGATTTGGCTTTGGTTACTTAGACTATCTGGTAATGGGTTCCTGTTTCATTTTGCTTAACAGAGCATATTTTCCTGGTTTCAGAGATTCACACTTCATTCAGAGTGAGATTACAATAGTCTTTGCAAATCCTTCTCAATCTCTTACTTCACTTCTGTGCAAAAACAGTTCTCCAATTAAGCAATTTACCTCAGGTCTGTCCTTGTCAGCTGAATAACAAACAATTTGCCTGACTTTGAAATAAAAATGGAAAGACAATGAGGAATTTTGGACCAGGAATCCAATTTAGTACCATGCTTTCCAGAGCAATCTAAAATACCATTTCTTCACAGCTGCCATATTGATCCTCAAGACCATCTTTGGAAGGGCACTTCAACACCTTCTTTATGAAAGATGTCACTTAGTATTCAGAAGAAAAAGATTTTCACTAGCTGCTCTGAAAGGTCATCAGAGATGACTGTGTCCCAGTAGCTCAGCAGCCTGAGAATCTGGACTAGAGACAAGCTGGACAACTGGTATTTCTATATATCAAAAAACACAGATGGAAATTTTCCAAATATTTTTTTTTAGTTTATTGTTGTTTTGGGGATTTTTGGTTTGATTTCAGGAGTTTTTTGTGTGGTAACAGTCACAGCATAGCCATGACTACATTTACTAAGCAAAAACTATCTATTCCTTAACCAGAGAAAATTCTTGTTGGCATGACAGAATTAAGAAGTAATTCCCATGTGTGTTAAAACCTTCAGTGTTTATACAAACATTCTGAACTTTACACATGAGAACAATGCCACAGGTAATCAGAAACATTAATTGTTTGCACCAAGTCAAGCATATGTATTTAAGAACCTGGTAGACTGGCGAGTAACAGGTGCTTATTTCCAATATCTGATCAACTAAAGAAGAAGATAAATACTAAATAAGCATAAATTTTGTAGGGTCCCTGCAATTTGGCAAATTAATTGCATATAATTAATTACATGATAAATCTTCAAATCATACACTCATTTAATGGCAAAAAATATAGCACAATGAAGTGGGTACAAATAATGGTGAACATAAACAGATTTGGCATAGGCATTTCAAACTTCTTTTTATGTGACTGAACTTTTTATTCCTGTCCAAACTGTGCAAAATAATAATTGTGGAGGAAGACATGAACTCTCAAATACTGGGTGTTGGCTAATGTTCCAAACTAACCTGTTCAATGAAACTGGATCGTATTTTCTAAAATAGTATATTTATGATAATACTCAGATGCTAATTTTAGTCATCATATTTGCAGCATATACAATGAAAAACAAAAACCCCATAACTCTGAAATGTGGTATGGAGAGTGATTGCTATCAGCAAACACAAGTGAAAAAAATCCATCAGGAATTGCTATCAGGAATATAGTCAATATTCACCATCAAACTGGAAAGATTCTTTTATTTATCTCTTTCCTGGGCATTTTATTGTATAGTTGTATATATAGTTGTATATACAATAAACTATACGATATTGGATATGGTATAGCTTATTGTATAGTTGTGTTTTGATAGAGAAAGCTAGGAAAATCAGTAATCTCAGACCAGTACCACATGGAGTGGGCCTTAGCATGTGGAGAGTCGGCACAGAATATCAGAGGATTTAACTCTCCCTTCCTTCCAGAGAGCTCACACTAAAAGAAATCCAGCTGAAATTCATTTGTATAGCAAGCTGGATCCAAGCTAAGATGCTGGAAACTGATATTAAAAAAAATGAAAAGCCTTTTTCTTGTTGAAAGAAATACAGGAATTCATTATATGTTAAATTAAGCGTCATCTTCTCAGCATTCTTCTTTTGGAAAATGGAGGGAGGACAGCTTCTAGACAGACACCCCCAAGTGATTTGAAAATATGTGAGAACATTTGAAGATTTTCTTGACTACAAATGAGTAATAAGGATAAACATCTAAGAAGAGCAAATGTAATTGTGGAAGTGATGATTGTATGGCAACGCAAAAGGAATTAAATGTTGCAGAAGGTTACACAGAGCTGAAGAAATGAAAATACTGTGACATAATACAATGATCTTTTCTCTGAACAGTGAAGAGAACACTTCAATAAGTAGCAGAATCACTTATTTTAGAAACAGCAAACAAATAATTTATAAGTACCATAAAATGCATGTTCCTGAGGGGGAACCCTAGTAGCCTTAGTGTGCATGCCCAGTAAAACATGTAATTACAGCTCTAATGGAACACGCACACAAATGTAGGCATATGTGCAAACATTTCTTTCTGTCTGTTCTGACATCAATGCCATATGTTTACTCTAGGGACGTATCCTCTGTGCTGGGTCTCATTTAACTCCCACTGTAACAGCAGCATAGAATTATTGTTTGACATCAGTTGAATCTGACCAAATAGAAGTGGCATAGGAATTCTGCCTAATAATTGCAGTCCTGATTAAGTTGCTTCTACAACCTATCTCCAACTAACATGTGCCTTTAAGGAAAAGGAACAGACATTTATATTCCAAATCCCAGGTAGTCTGCATGCCTGTGGATTTGCTTATTAAGCAATCTTTGCTGAGACATTGAAGAGGGGACAGACAATTTCTTACAGTCAGATATTAAAATAATTTAGAGTTACTGTCAGTCAAACTATGAAGAACTACATATTTTATTTGTATAAACCCCATATAAAGAGAAAAAGCATTCTTTAAACTTGAAGTACTGGAGTGTGACAGTGCTACAACTATTACATAGAATGTAAAATCCTGGATGTTTGACAGAAGAAGAATTCTACCAATTGCAAAATAGTTACAGAATAATTCTTGGCTCTGATACCACAGATTTTCAAAATCTTGTTACATAGTGTCCCATCTTCAGATATAAATTACTAGAGTTTTAATAAAATAGAAAAGCAGTGGTCTACCAAGTAGACCAATAAGTACAATCCCCTGAATATTTTGGCTAAAGAGAATTTACTGAATTCAGAATTTAATCACAAGTTTATTATTCCACTACATTTTCTCCCCTGACCTTTTTTCAGATCTGAAATCTGAACCTAGAGTAAATGGTTCTATTGACTCAGAAGGACATTAAACTTTGCTACTTACACAACTAGTACACTGACAAGAAATTAGCAGAGTCAGATCTGTGCAAGGTTTTCTGAAACACTGATTTCATGCTGAAGGAATTTCTTAAATGGAAGAAATTATGTTTGCAACATGGTTGTTTCATTCGCAACAGGAAGTGGGTAATAGTTTAAAAAGTTAAAGCTATTTTATTTGTGGCAGAAATAGTGTCTTCCAAATTACAAGAAAATGCTGTAACATTTATTTTATTTCCTCAGAAACTCTCAATTACATATTCAGACAAATAGAGGGTCTGACAAGTTCTGACTGTAGAGTATTAACAGCCTAAGTAGCAGCATAATACTGCACCAGCCCATTGCTAGCATAAACGACCAGCTGAGTTCTGTACACCACATATAAGCTGTTCTTCAAATCACTTCCAGCTTTATCTCAGCAGTTTCCCTTAATATTCAGCTCAGCTCCACAGTTCCAAAACAACATTTAGATTCAACCGTGTCAATGCCATGGTGGTTCACGTACCTATAGACTAGGTAGCAAGAAAATAAATGCTCACTGAAGTGCAAAAGCAGCTCAGCCAAAGTTAACAATCCAAAAACAGACACATAGAAAGCAGAGACAGCAGAATACAAAATGTAGGTGTTGGCAAGCCTGACTTGCATTGTGCAGTGCCCAATGTCAGCTGAGGGAGAGGTGAAGAGGGAACATTCAGTCAGAATAAACCAGGGGCTCTCAAACATGCCAAACTCCAGCACCAGCTCCATTTGTTTTCTCACTGCTGCATCTCCACCTTAAACATGACAAAGCTGCAAAATCAATGAGGATGCCTAAGATGCCATTTTATAGTTCATCAAATTAGACAGAAGGCTCAGCTACACTATTTATCACATGAAGCCATACTATGTTCCCCTAAGTTCGGAGTTTTAAGTGTCATAGATCACTCTGACTCTAGAATTAAAACTCGCGAAAGCCTTCCACTGCAGGACAGGGTAGAAAACAGGAAGAAAAGGCTGGAGAGATTGTCAGGTTACTTTACACTAAAACTAATGAAAAGCACTAGACAATTTTGAGCATAGTTACTAAAAATAATAACCAAGATTCCTCCCCATCTTAACACTGCAAGTATCTATACCCTGATTTCAGTGATTGCCAACAGTCAGAACCTGCTTTTCAGAAATGAAGTAGCACGCCTGAAGGAATAAGGAAAACAATAAACCAAGATCTGATCAGGGTTTTCTAGAAGACAGATATGTGTTGGACTTCTTCAGATAATTTCTGCTCTCCTGATTGTTATTTGAATTAGATCCTAATTGCCTTTGCAGGCAGTTTGACACTAGTGGTTCCCAGTCACTGTCAAAATTAATTCTCTTCTTTCTAATGCTACATAGGTGGTAAGGTACAAAAAAATCACCTGTGGAGATGAAAAGTGCCAGCGTGGGAAGACACTTATGCTAAGATTTTACAGCTGGACTCTGAGTTCAAGGCCCAGCCTTTCAGTCACCCTACTGCACTTGGTTTGCACCAGCTGACAAAAATTTTGGGTTGAATATTCCCAGAATTCTAAATCCAAACTGACTGAGAGTTTTTATTCTATATCAAAGAAAATTCTGGAATTTCTGCCCCTTGAGGGTTAATTGTTCCCTGATTGTACATTACAGTGTTCTTCTGTGGTTTAGCTAATATCTGTAAGATGGTTTAATAGTATGCTGAATAATGTCCAAAATAGCAATAATCTAATTAAATCAACGGAAATAAATTCTGCCAATAGCAAAGACAATTAAAATTAAAACTGTATAATGATATATTTAACTGAAAAGATACCATACAGTTATGAGAACTACCCTGATTCATTTTGAGGGAATTTGTGGGTAAAAAAAATTGCTGTCATAGCTTTGTCTGCAGAATTACTTTTCCCACTAATTTAAGAATAGAATTTAGATTATACTGTCTCTGAAATAAAAATATAATGAAAACTGAGAACTGTTCCCCTGGGCAGCTATAAATCAGGCTTCTACAAAGGTTTGAATTGCCAAAGGTAGCATACACCAGCTTCTTCACCCAGCCAAGTAATTCGACATAAAGCCAGCTGAAATATGTAAGTATTTGGCAAAGATTCGCAGGTATCTTCCCTGGAAAAAGTGCTTGAGGGTGGACACTTCATTAAAATGCTATTTTTCTTGCCCAGTGTAACAGTAATTCTAATTCACTGGAGGCAGAACCCATTTTCCATGGCTGTGGAACTTATTTATTTTATTTTTGAAGTTAATCCAACACTGCAATGAAGCAGCATTGGGAAAAATCCTTTCCCTTTAGGATTAGAAACTTTACTAGACAGCGTAGGGGAATACAGTTTACTAGAGCATACACAAAACAAGCATTTTGGGTTCTCATTTATTCAGCAGGATAGTGCTGGTATTGTGCATCAGTAGCTTCTGTTCAAGAAATCTTTTAGGGAAAGACCTAACAATGCAGAGAAGTAATTACTTAAAAAATCTTCTTGTATCAAGTCAGGAGAAAGGAGCATTACCTGCTGCAGCAGAAAGGGCCACATCACTGGTTATTTCTACAGGTTTTGTTCTGAGGGTAAAAATCACTGAAGTGAAGGGAACCAGTGAAAAACCTGTGCAACAACACTTAAACTTACTTGAAATGTAATTTCACCCTCAGTGACTACATTGCTTCAAAAAAGGTAGTAATGCATGGCACTCACCTCGTCTCATTAATGTGCTTTCAAAAACCAAAGTATGTCATGCTATGCTTGACTGTATCTTTTATGACCCAAAAGAAATGTAGCCATTTCTCAGAGTACAAGACACTTGGGTACTCTTCATGTCATGATGATAAGTTTTGTTTTAACAGGTGTTTAATTTAATGCAATGAAAGGAAAAATCAGAAAATAGTTATTCAGCTGAGGAACTTAAATGACCAGTGTAGCTAAACTTAGAGCTATTCACTGATCTTAGAAATCGTTCTTAGATTATTTGCATCTAAAGTATTCAATTATTTAAATTATTTAATGTGTTAAACATAGTCTATGCAAAACCCTGAAAATATTTCCCTGCCTTGTGAAAATAATGAATGGTGAATTATATATTGTGTGTTATATATTGCTGTGTTTATATTGTGTTATATATTGGTGTGTTTATATATTGCCTTCTGTATACCTTTAGAAATGGTTATTTCAAAGCACATTTGGCTTAAAATAAGACTGTGTGAGAATTCTCTTATATACTAGCATCTAAGAAAACCATAGTCATGGAACAACATGAAAATCTGACTGGAAATCAAAATTTGAAGAACTGAAAAAAGAAAATCTATCGCAAACAAAAATATTAAAAACAAAGTGATTCACCTATTTCTGTAAGTATTACCTTGAGGAGGGCCACCTGCTATTCACATGCTGAAACTACTTCTCTCCAACCTTAACTTCAGATTTGTTAGAAACAGAAAAGTAATTTCTTTGAAAAACTGTTCCAAAATTGTTTTTTGATCAAATTTGCTGTACACTATTAAAATAATTTATGAAGCTGTCTTCAAGCAGTCAGGTTTCTACTAAGACAACAAAACAGGATAATGGCCAATGTAAGAATTCAGTCAGCTACTTGTTATTTAGAAAGTATGACTCTCTCTAGTGCTTGTAATTGTAACAGCCAGGACGGTGCTGGTGTGCTCGGGCTGTCCCAGAGTGGGTCAGCTGGGAAGGGACCCCAGTGCATCATCTGGGCCAGCTCCCTGCTCAAACAGGGTCATCCCAGAGCACTTTGCACAGAATGGCATCCAGACTGCTCTGGAATATCTCCTGTGAGGGAGACTCCACAGCCTCTCTGGGCAATCTGTTCCAGTGCAGTCACTCACACAAGTTCTTCCTCCATGGGAAGAACATATTTGTCTTCCATCCATGACACTGATGCCTGAATGTGGCTGTCACCAATTATACCCTGATGCTGAATATTTATCACTTTTGGCTTGCGCACAAAATGACTTTTTTTGTTGCCAACAGCTTTAGCCTCTCTGAATCCTCTATTTGGAGTAAATTCACTATTCCACCAAGCAAAACAAAACTATGCTTAAGCTTTGAATCACTGCAAGTGCTGTCTCAATTTCATATAAATAGCACAACTGTACCTGGAAGCTGGCCATGTAATTTCAAGCTTTAAAGCTTATGAAATGTACCATACCAATCTGTCACAGTTTTATTTAAAGTCATGAAATACATTGCTGAAGTTTTGCTTTTGCTGTCTTGGCAAATCCTTTAAATTACACTTAATTTCAATCAAGCATTTCAAATGACATCATAGAAACTTCCTGCATAAACAGATTTTGCCCAGTGCCAATCAATGACAAAACAAAACCACTTTAAACAGTGCTTGAAAGAGACATACAGTCCAATAAGTATTGATGTGGATTTGGGATCTCATATATTCAGCTGAAATGTGAGGTATGCAGATGAATTTAGCCTTAAAACATCCACATAGTTTGCACACGTCAACTCTTCTGTCAGCACATTCTATGGAAACAAACTTTCTCACTCTTAAGAAACAACCTGTAAGAGAGTGGTACAGCATCCTTAGTTACCAGTAGTTTTACAGATTTTAATTATTCTAAAATCTGCAGGAAAAAATAACATATTCCAATATGTAATAAGTACTGAGGAAGCAGACCTGACTGGAGAGAAGATATGTTTTTTATTTATAAGAGGAGGCATCTCAGGCTAGACCTGTGCAGACATCCTGAACACCTAGTTTCTTTTGACCCAATTAAAATCTTTAGAGACAGCTTTAGAATTATGCAAACTGGGAGACAAGGAAATTCAACTACTTCCAATTTTGAAGAATACAAATAAGAGATCAGTGTACTCAGATGCTAGATATTTAGGTGAATTATCTGAGAGTATGATGTACTTTAGGGAAAAAAAAAACAAAAACAAACCCAAACAAACAAGAAACCCCAACCAAATAAACAAAATAACCACTAAAAAAGGAAGATAAAGAAAATTACTTCTACCTCTATCCAAAAAAAAATTAATAAGTGAGGATGAAAAAGAAGGTTAAGGTTTTTAGGATTTCTGTCTTTGGAGGTAATTGGTGACTGGCATTTTCCACGACAGACTCCCACAAACTGGGAGAGCACTGAATCCTTCCAGATCTGGATAATCCCTTATGCATAGCTATTAATTTTTTCAAGACCAATTCAGATGCATTGTCCACATTCTGCTGGTGTTTTGCCAGAGAAGAAATTTGGCCAGAGCTGGCTATAGATTACATATGTACTCCAAATACCTAAAGGTAGGATGGAATGCTTGCAATGCATTGACATTTGAGATTTAAAAGTCAGAAAGCTTTCCAGTTTTTTGCTTCTATCTCAGCTGGTGCGAACCAAAACCTCAGCTAAGTGAGACACATATTGCTAAAACAGTAACCTAGGGATCTCTTCAACTTCATTAATAATGCAACAGAAAAAACAGAGAGGTCAGCTGCATTCAAATTATTTACTGAAATAAAGTCTGCCCTATTAATTATGAAAGGTGTATATTTAAAAAATGCTTTCATTAAACTACTTGTCACACCTTCCCTTTCGCAATCAGTAAAAAAAATAATTCTGCAATTAAGGTGGTTTCCATTTACTAGTTTAGATTTTTTTTTTGTCCAAGACAAAATTGCTTGGTTCAGAATTACATTTCTATTTTACTAACTCAGAATGTCATAAATATATATAAATTTATATTTAAGATACAGTATTTTATTTTTAAGAAGAAGGTAAAAGTTCTTTTTCTATAGCGATACTTTAACAAAATTAACAATCAGCTTGATAGCAACAATTTGTCCTGAAGCTTTCTGGCAGAAGATTGGAAATGTGAATTCAAAGCCCATCCATTTTAATTCTCTCTAACTGATTCTCTTGAGTGTTTCAAAAGGCTTACTCCTTTAACATAGCCCTTTGTCACAGAAACTTTCATCAAAAATATCTTTTTCATGCGTGTCTACTTGGGCATTTCTAAAAATCAAAATATTCTCTTTAAACAATTTAAAAGACAATGTGAGGAAGGAAGCATATTTTTTCAGAATGCCTGAATGATATTAAATGTTCAGCCTGGGTTTCACTTACTTGGCAGTGACGGGACAATCCGTAGAATCAACCTACCATAAAAATAAAGGTTTCTATTTGCTTCCTGCTCAGCTGTACTGGAAGTTATATAAACATGACAGGTTTTCTATTAAAATTCCTTGAACTGAGAAATAGATTGCTTGCATCCACAGTGGGGGATGGGGGGGAAGGACAACCAGAAATAAGACATCTCTCAGAAACTCTGATATGAAATAGGATTAACACTTCTTTTTGAGCTGATGGTGTAACAGCTGAGGAGTGTAAGTAAATGTTCAAGCATCTTCTCATGACAAAGACATGAGAAACCAAATTTTGAATTCTGGCATTTTGGGGCAATATGTGTAATTCTACTTTAGTTGTGATTACTTTCAGGTATTTTATCAATCTATTCCATCAAAGGAGATATAATACAATTTAAACATTTGTGTAGTGCCAGCAGACAGCTGCAATATGATGAGTTTGAGTCTAGCCTTTCTAGCAAGTTTTACTTAAATACTTCTGAAAAAAAATACGCACAGTTTCATTAAGCACATTTACAATCTGGTTAGATTTAAGGAAATTGCTCACTCTAATTTTTAGAGTGAACTGTGGAATCTTTCCAGGATTGAGCTGACATACATTTTCAGTAACTGCACTTGCAGTAGTAGTTACCCCTTCTGCAAGTAAGGTGGGTAGGGAATTTTACAGAAGCAAAATGCAGAGAAAATGAGATTGTTTTGGATTGTGTCATCTACTAATTTTATCTTAGGGGAGAGGACTTTACCCCTAATCTATACACTCAGAACACTAGCCTTTTACAGACAAAGAAACTGAAATTCAAATCCTGTCTACTTGGTTTACATGAGTGGTTTGCTTAGATAGCTGTGTGGTGTGAATGCACAGTACAGGGTACTGTGAATGTACCCCGAAGCTAAAATAGTTACACCCTTTGGGCCAAAATAGGTTATTCCATTTGAGAAAATCATTTAAACTATACTATCAAAGGAACACTGCATCTCCACAGAGAAAGGCTGCCAATATATTCTACAAGTATAGGCACACCAGAAAAGCCTTTTAAAGTGTGGACAAGCCTGTCATTAAATTTCACTTCTAACTTGAGTAAATCCCTCCATTGTGAAATCTTGTTTCCCTCCTTTACAAAATATCCTTTCTCTGCTCCAAGATGTGATTCTCCATCAGCCTAAGGAGCTCATGAAGTTGCCTTAGTGGATTTAATTCTAGACTGAAAACCTCTCTGATTATTACTAACCAACTTCCTTAATTCCCAAACCATAGCAAGGAAATACTCTGAGAATGTAGCTTTTTAGGGTTCTCTCTGTGCCCATCTTCCTGATTCAGATATCATAAAGCTCTATCCATATATTTTCAGAGAGTCTTTCAAAGAACCAGTCATGTCATATTTCTTGTATTCTTGTCCTGACTTCCTGACAATCCTGACTTTTTCAACCTGTACAGTTTTGTGACCTCAGGTAATGAGACATTTCAAGGGTCTCTTCAATACAGGTATATATTTTAATATTCAGGTGAAATGTGAAGATGCATTCCCTGGGTCACCATTTCTAGCCAGTTCCATTTCTCAAACATTCAGTTGAAAGTGACCCCCTATTTTGTCATGATTCCACTGAAATCAATGTCCAGGCTCCTGCTGGCCTTTCAGTGAGAACAGACGGATGGGTTGTTCACTTTTCATTTATAAGGTAAGAATGGTGAGGGTCAAATCTACATTGGGTGTAGTACCATTTAGTGTAGTGATACCAATGCATCCTATAACAGCATCAAGACATTTTATAAATGTGAAGGATATTATATAGATATCATATCCAATGGTGATGCTATCACGAAGGTAAACAAATTAGGTGCAATTGGATACATTAACCACTGCAACAGGACCAATTAATCAGGTGTGTTTTTTGGGTTTATCCACTAGACCTGTGTCTAGCTGTAAGATATGTCAAGATAAAAGGAAAACATTCTGCCATCCTTGATCGGTAGCACAAGATAAAGCATGTAAGGTAATTACTTTATGAACTAGCATGAGTTTATAAGCATGTATATGAGAAGAAGCAATCCACAATGCTTTAATGGGTTTGGGTTTTTAGCTCTCCAAGACAGGCCCTAGTGGTATGAAAGAGCAGCTATCACAGAAGATAAGTATAACCATGTTATAACCATGATTATAATCATATTAGGGTATGCTGCTATTTAATGCTGATTTTCCATTCTTCAAAAAGATTGCCTGAAACATTTCCATCTACCTCTCCACTGTAGAGCTATAATCCATAATATATTCCACTACTTCCAAACTGAAAGCAAGTAAAAAGACTATTTTTGACTATATCTTTCAATTCTTGTCTTTCATACATGACTTATTGTAAACCTTTTTAGTCTTTTCCTTTTATCTGACATATAGTAAATATCCTGACTCATATTGTAACAAAAAAAAAAATTAACCAGCAGCTACCTCCTTGTCACCACACCACTAGCAAGATCACATCACACTTAATTAAAATGTTGTGGCTACTCTTGCTCACAGGGATCTGCAAAATGTATCCCCTAGTTGGAAGGTCACCAATGTTGGCAGCTTTTCTCACAATTATCTGACAGGAAAACATAATTCTTATCTTGTGCTGTCAATAATCTTTACAGCAACTAACCAGTCTACAATAAACTTGGACTCCTGCTAAAGACTCTATCAGCAATAAGTAAATTCTGCTATAAATGTCCTGTTTTAAAGGCAGGTACCATGGAAAAAATGACAAACTATAATGTGTAGCATAATTAAAACTGATTTTTGATCTCTTGACTCTAAACATCAGGCATTTGCTTCTGCAGTCTCTGAACCATGTGGCATCTGAGCCTGAAGAACCAACCTCTTTTTCATATGGTGAACCACAGAACACTATTGTTTGTCCCAGTAACTGTTCACTAAAACAATGCAAAATTTTCAGAACATCATCTCTGACACAGATGCCCGGAGACACTTATGAGTAAATCATATTAATAGTAAGAAATACACTTAAAACATTGAGGCATCAGAAACTTCTCAGAGAAAACAACATACATCCAAGAAAGACTGCACACAAGACAAAATTTATTAAATCAATTCTCTTTCTGTCCTGAATCACTTAGTCAAAGGCACTGCAGCTAAGAGATTCTTAAGTGTCATTTTGTGCAACAAAACAAGAAATTGGCATTTGTTTCCAGGTGCACCCAGATATGTCCAGCAGAAAGCTGGCTAAGCATTACTAGTACTATCCTGTCTGTCTTAGCACATTAATTAAGCCTCTTAATCATAGCCAAGCCCTGTCCTCGGCCTATTAACGCTGACTCTACTGCTTAGTCTTAGACTGCTGCCAGAGTTTAGTTTTAACTACACTTTATGCAGGGTTCTGATGATTTTCCTTTAGAAAGAATGTCACTTCCTTCTGCATGGCTCAGTGTTACAATGACAATTGTTCTCTCTTCATTCCATTCCCACCTTGACTGGCCTCTATTTTGTAAGATATCCTCTTCTTAGCAGGTGAACCCCAATGAAATTATTTTATAGATAACATGTAAGAAAAAGAACTATCAAACTAGGCATCTCCATCTCATCAAAGCCATGTATAGCTTTGATTTGACCTCTTGTGCTTTATGTTTCTCTTTTAGCTTACTACTTTATCTGAAATTTCCTCTTTCTTTTTAATTTTGCTACTTCATCTTTGCCTTTCCTTTTCCCTTAGTATCTTCCACTACCTTAATAGTCCTCCTTGTAACTAATGCTCTATAACTCTTAGAAGATTCTATACTTACCAGTTTTATGTACTGTCATGCATATATTTTATTTTAGAGCTACTTATTTGTGAGACAACTTGTAAGATAGTGCTCATCCATATATGGAAAATACTTCACAAGTAGTAGATTTTAAATATTATAATTGAACATGCTTCTTGGCCTAAGTATTAAAATTGATCCATTTAAATTCAATGGCTGAGCACTTCAGAAATCAATGCACAGTATTAGCCAAATTTATGTCAAATGTCTATAAGAGACCCTCCAATTATTGTTACTCTTCAGAGAAGTACTTCAAAATATGATGCTCCCATAATATCCATGTAAAAGGCAAAAAATGCAAACATTTTTTAAAAACTCCTCACTAATGACTTGAAACATTTGGTTTTGCTACAAATTCTGAGTGATAATAATAGTTGATTATTTATTCTCTCTTTAATCATTCAATCTATTATTCACTGTGAGGATTTAGTAGAGCTGGCCAAGAAAATGAGAAAAAGAAAGAGGATTTAGGTGGACAGTTGAAAATAAATGAGACAGAAATGTTTTAATACAAGTTGTCAGTTCAATTTGTTGTCTAAAACCTCAATCAAAATATTTCAGTGATCTTGCAAAGGCACTGTGATGCTTCAAAGAGGTTTCTGTGCCTCTGTCTCTTCCAGATGCATATACCCTTGTCTTTAGATGAAATGACACCACATCAGTATGAAATTTGTATAGCTGAGGCTAATCATGAGAGAGAAATTCTGACTAGAAAATTCATTTTGCTAAAGAAAAAAAACTATTTGAATTATTGCCTCTACCAGTAAAATAATTACATTTCTGCACAGTTCTTCATTGAGAATTGAAAATTTTCACAGAAAACAAACAATAGTCATAAACATTTTTGTAGTTATGTTACAAGTAACCCTAAATATAAATGTATGATTCATTTCATTCACTAATTGCCGGGCAGCTGCTCCATAACATTGTTGGTATGTTTTGGCCTGAAATGCCTCTTCCCAAACAGCAATATACAAATTCTCCTATCCCCTAGAACTAAAAAGAAAATCCAAACCAAACAAACAACAAACTAAACATCACTGAAAAACAACTAAGATAAAATTCCCAAAAAAAAGAATAAAATCTTCACAGAATTTAGACTGTCTAATGCATTATGAAGCATACAATAAAATTCAAAACTTAGTGGAAATTACTTATTCATATTCTCCCTTTATCATCCCCCCTATATAATATGTCTAATATCAGTAGCACAAGAAAGAACAAGTCTGGCAAACTGCTTGAGCCCTGTCTTATGCACTTTAAATTCATTGCAGCACAAATAACATGACTCTGCTACAGAAAGTCCTACATCATTGATCTTGCATGAGTATTTATCATAAAGAACTGCTTGTCCTTTTTTCTACAGAGTTTGAAAAGAAGCTCTTTCCATCTATGAATACATCTATGGACATGTTGATGTTAGGTACCAATTATTTGTACAGCTTCCCCTTTAATCATAAGAGCTTTCATTCCCCCATGACATATCATATTGATCTATTCCCAAACTACCAGAACATTCAAAGAGCAGCAGTTCAACCCTAATGCAGGAAGCAGGTTTTCCAACTTATTAAATTATACTGATAAATCAATTTTAGTACATGTTCTGTATCATGCAACCTACCTCCCTGCCTCAGCCCCAGATTATGTGTTACAATCATAGCTGGGGCAGTCACACTTGATGGGCCTTTTTTTTTTAGTGACAAGGTGTCCTATTCAGACTGTCTCAGCAACAGTGTGTCCCGTGCAAAAGACCTTTTCTGAATTTATTTAATACATGTTTTATGTTTGCTGAAAATTGTGTACTTGTATATTGGAAGAATTGTGTTCAAGGAAGAGCAAAGCATTTCCACTTCCAAAACACCAGAGGAGTGTTTTTAAGATAAGTCATACCAGAACTTAACAATTACATGTTTAATTTCCATAATGCAAATAGTAACCACCACTGCATATTCTAATTGTTCTAAAATGATGAATGAATACTTTAAATTAATCCAGCAAAATAAAAAGCACAACAATTTTTATTGCTAATCTTTTAAAGTGGGAATGGTCAGTAGAATATGCATTATTAAGTACATTTCATTTATATAATAGGATTATAAATAATTGTATCATACTCCTTTTATAACTTTTCAAAACATTCACTTCAGAAAAACTTGTCCAGAAAATTGTGTAAATAATGCAAAATCAGTTTTACATTTTTGGAATTCTAATGGTATATTATCTCAAGGAGTGGCACTGCAGAAGCCACTGCAGTTTGGAGGTGGGAGTGCTGTAATTTGTACTGACAGCTGTCACTGCTCCTTTCCACTTAGGTGGGTCTAATGAGCCAGCCGTCAGGAGAGATTGGTGTTTGTTTCAGAGAGGGGACTTCACATCAGGAGAAAGCAAGTTAGCTGTTAGTTATAATCTGACACTCACACAAGCTACCAAAATGGCAAAACTGAGCTCGGTGCTGGAATCTGCTCTAGCTAATGACAGCCCCATTCGCTGGCGTGTCGGTAAGGAAAGCCTCTGGCAGAAACGCCGCCAGTGAAGCCCCCCAGCCCCGCTCCCTGCACGGCCCCCACGGCTTCTCTCGGCCCCCACGCTCAGCAGCAAACCCAGAAGCTCCTTTCCCCAAGCCTGCACTCATACACAGGGCAGGTTATCTCACAGCGAGTCATCTCTGTTACATAGTGAAGGTTTTGAGACACTGTCACCCAAAAATGAGAACTAACATCAGACAGAATTGTGGAAACATCAAAGATGCTTTAGAAAAAAACATGGTAGATTTCTAACAATTTCTATCAATTCTTGTCTATGTAAAATGCATACTATGTTGTAAACATTAAATCCATGAAAAGATTAAATTAAAACATTTTACATTAGTACAGACTGAATCAATTTAAAAACATTGGACATCTACTGTTTAGGTATTAGATTATTTGTAAGATGTCAGAATAAATTTCTGAGGGGAACGTGCATTGTTAACTGACTATTCTTCACACCATTTCATAAAATGCTTTTAATGTGTGACTTCTTGTCAAAAAATTTTCATCACTTCTCAGTCATGCATCTTTCTTAAAGTCTTAAATAGATCTTTTTGAGTCCCTTTTCCTTAATTTCCATTCACTGACAAAACAAAGATGCAAATTTTTTGTCTCATCTCTGCACATTATAACTAGCATTGCACAAAAAACAAGGTTCTTCTTTTGACATTGCATCTCTGTAAAAGGATTAAATGAGCTGTGAATATCAGCATTTAACCAATAAAAAGAGATCTTTATTTATTTAGAATGTATCAGATCTGCTTCATCTAAAAGTCTAATTGAAAAGGCTATTCAGGTCAGCTGTGATATTAGAAGACAACTGAATCACATTTAATGCTGTTTAAAGGATGTGAATGGGCTGAAAGAAAAATTAAACCATGGCCATTAAAATTTAATTTGACTTAGTGAAGCCATTAACATTTTGGTTTTATGCAGTACCAGCATTCTAAAAACATTTCTATGTAGTTTAGAAACCTAGAAGTGCCAAATGGCTGACCCTTACATAGAAAAAATGATTGAAAATGACCTTACAGGGCAAATAAGGAAAAAAAGCAAAAGAAGAAAAATTGTTCAAATACCATTATTAGCTGTCATAATGTTCTTCCCTCAGATATAAATTGTCTTCTATTCTAGTAATTGCTCACTTTGTTTTTCATTTAACATTCAATTCACTTGGCTATCAAATGAACATGGCACAAAGATGTGGAAAAAAATAATCTGTTTTTAAGACAGTGCCCTCTCTTACTTCTAGTAGTGTACCTGCAATATGCTGCTTTGTCACCACAAGTTTGCCTTTGCAGTTTGAAAATGCCACTTCAATATTCCTTATACACTGTAATAACAAATATTGTTATAGCATAACAGTATTTGCACAAAGCATCCATCAATGCAGTAACTTTAAAAACTTTCATCAGTTTCAAATGAAAATTTTGTCTAGATTAAAATTGTAACAAATCTGATCATGTATCATAACTAAAATTTCAGACTGATTGCCAGACAAGGAAATAGAAACTCCTAGTTTTGGTTTTCAGTCTCATTTTTTCCAATTAAGCTTAAAAAGAAAAGACCAATACAAAAGACTTTGTTTAACAGTCCCAAAATAATACAGTCTGAGATTTCATGTCTTGCTTTATAACATTACTTGTATTGCTCTGGATGACTTACTAGCAGTCACCATCAGACTTGATAGGAAACAGAAAACACTGAACGCTGTAAAGGCTCTTACAAAGGCATTCCAGAGGTATAGGGGGATCACAGAAACTGTAAGACTAAGGTAGGGAGTTTTTTACATAGAATGTAAAACTTCTGGTTTTGCAGAAATCAGCCACCTCCATTTCCAGCCCCATGCTTGACCCATCACTTGAACCAGCTGTAGAGATAAGAGAGGTGCATGGCTAAGCAGCATCCTCCCAGTGAGCTGAAGTCTGTGAAAGCAGGAAAGGGTCGACTAGTGTGGGACATGTAAAAGCATTGAACCAACATGTTTTTGAAAAACTTTCAAAGTATATGCTCTGCTGCATGCTCAATTTTATTAAGTTTCATGGGTTCTTACAAAGTTCTTTTTGTCTATCACTCCCAAATACCTTATTCATCAGTTTCTACTTCATGATTCATTGTGGCTAATAATAGATTAAATGACTGGGAAAATAATCAAAGCTCTAATGACAAAGGGAAGTATCTGAATTACTCCAATAGATTATCTTTTAAATTGACTTGGCTAGCCATTAATTTGACTTAATTTTTAATGGATTACAGAAAATTAAAAGCAGAAACTTGTGATGATCCCTGTTCTTTCACAATTTCAGTGCTTCTAACTCCTGCCTGAGAATATTTTTACTTGCAGCATATCAATACCTCAAGTTGAAACATTTCTAATCTTTTGGGAAGGTACAGCTGTTTTACTAAGCTTTAAAACCAGCCAGATCAGATTAGAATATCTCCAGGTTAAAACTCTCATCCAAAACTGGCTACAGTTTATCACAAGAAAAGCTGTGCCCATGAATGACAGCCAAGCAGTCTCTCCAGTCTGTTGCTGGAATAATTGCTAGATTATTTAAGCAGATCCTGGAATAATTGCTAGATTATTCCAGGATCTTCTTAAATTTGAGTGTGTGCAAACTACCATATCAGCTTGAATGTTCAGGAAGCAGCTTGCCTCACAGCTCCATTATAGCAGATTTCTCCCTGAAAAAAATTAAATATCAGCATTTTAAAAATCTACTTCTTTTAACAGCAGTAGAAAAAAGTGAATAGAAATTACAGTATTAGGATTTGAGTACCTGGATACAGTTTATATCTTCTCTTACCACAGTCTGTGTTTCAGAGTAAAAAGAAAAAAGCATAGAAATAACTGTACCTAAGAACAGTGTAAATGCAAAAGTACATTGTAACAACAAAGTATAAGTAGAAGAAGCAATCTCTGCTTAGGAGTTTGCCTAAAAACATAATGCATAAATGTTTTGCAAAATTAATTCTATTAGTTTAGCAACTAAATCCAACAGTATTTTAGTCCTAGATGTGCAGAAAAAGAAAATAATTTGTATAATAGGACTTCAAATACATTTACTCTGAGAACCTAAAAAAAATTTGGTGTTATGTCAGGAATTCTAACCTCATTACAGAACATCTACAGCCTCCAAAAGAATACTCTTATTAGGAATATGCAGTATCAAAATGTCAAATAGAGCTTTTTGTCAGGATCAGAACTTGTGATCAGATGTTCTGTGATTTATCAAAAACTTCAGCCAGAAACCACACAACAAGCTCAATTAAATAAACCACAAAGTCTTGTGTCTATTCCAAAGCTTGGAAAGCATAACATTCTTCAGACATTCAATCTCACAGTTATCCTTTATGAACTTGTGCCAGCACAGTTAGATAAATGTGATTCCACATGCCATATAGAAGTCTTATTTCTGAAACGAAGGTGCCACAATAACCTTGGTTATTTATCACTGCATGAACCTGTAAAACACTCTCAAAGTTTTTCTTTGTCTCAGCTATTTCATCTGATCTCCAAGACTGAAAGAAGAGATATCTTTAAATTATTTTCTTGGTACAGAAGAGAAAAGAGCAGAATCCTGTCCCGTGTCATTACTTTATGCATTCCTTTGCCTTGTAGGAAATGTCACTGCACACAGGAAAGAATTTTTTGTATTGTAATATACAAAAGTATGGCAGTGGTGCCTGACAAACACGGTCACCCTGTCCTTTGCTCTCTTCATTGCTTTTCTATTAATAATTCTTATCTACAAATGTTACAGAGTATCAAATCCTCATTTCTAAAAGATAATATAAAATTCCAGCAAAGAGATAGTGATCTACACTCAGGTTCATGTTAGGACAGAATTAACAATAAGAGAGACTGGGAATAAAACTTCCCTGAAGACTGATACAGCATGGAAAAATTAACCTCCCACAAAGTTTAAAAAAAGACAAGATGCACTAGTTATTCTTCATGATGCAATGCCCAAGACACTTGAACAGCTTCTTAAGAACTGCAATATGAAAAATTACCCAAAACAAAACCTCTCCTTAGTCTACTTCACTTTCTCTAAAGGCTAAGGTAGGAGAATTCTAAACTACACTTCTGCCTTGGATATAGCTGGGACAAGGGCATTATTTATCAGGGATATTAGATATAATGTTTATTAGAATGATATATACCATTTATTAGATAAAATTAGATATACCATTTATTAGAATAAATGGTTTCTTCTCTCCATCCCAGGGCCTCTGTTAATGTAGGAAGGGATACTTCACCCTTTGGGTCTTGTGTAACTTATGAGGTGCTATTCCCCACCTCAGAATTTGTCTCATTAGCTTATATCTCAAAATAAGAAAGGCTGAGCCCTGAAAATAATACTATGCCAATTCAAACAGACTTTGCATGGCTGTTTCAGGCATTCTAATAATCTTGTCCATTACATAATTTATATCAGCACTATCAGCATCTTTGATTCTTCCTTCTCTACAGTCACTCTCCCTGGCACCTTATCTGAATAGAAAATGAAATAAATTCCACACCATGTGGGCGTGATTTATTTTATAACTACAATTGCTCTATTTCTGTATTTCCATGCATTATAGTGTTGCAGTTTCTGTTTCAAAATGACCCATATAGGTGTTGGAAAAGGTTGAAAGAAAAACAAAAAGAAAATTCTCCCAACATCTCAATTGAAACTATACTCAATGAAACTCAAGGAATGTCAGCAGTTAGCCAAGTATTCCTGTAGTAAAGCAACAAGGGATAAACTTATCTAGATTTAATGAATTTATTAATTTCTGCTCCTGAATTATTTCAAGTTAAAATTATGAAGGGTTGCCATCATGATTAGTTGTTTTTGGTTTTTTTTTTACAAGACTAGAAAAAGAGGCTATACAAAAGACTAGAGGTGAAAGATTAATCAATCCAAAGCAAAGTCCATTAAGAAGATTGCTGGGATTTAAAATAAAACAGAGCAAAACCTATTAATTACTTTACCTTTATACTATACTTCTTAATTTTGATTTAAAGAATTTCTACATCATCTGATTTCTTGACATTTCAGGAATTTAAAGGAATATATCTAGCAACACAATAACTATATCCATCCATATGTGTACATAATATCTTTGGGGAAAAGAATGTAACTTTCATCTCTACTTTTATCTCTAATTATCATCTCCATAGCTGTAGATCACTATGGAAGTTCTGCTTGTTTTGAGTCATCCCCTTCTGTCGAGGTTTATGAGACTCATGACTTTCAACCCTCCAATAAAAAATCTACAGGAAAACAATTGGCTGAATTTTTTTTTTCCAAGTTATGAAACAGGAATACAAAGCCAGGCAGATCTGGGTCCTGGAGAATCAGTATATAATTCAGAGCAATTGTGAACTATTTTTCCTCTTATATTAGCAGTGTACAGGGTGTAGAATGAGGGAATTGTTGAAATTATATAACTTGCCTATTTTATTAAAATAGTTATATAATGATGAAAGGAACAAAAATAATTTGGTAATTGAAAACTGTGAGCTACTAAGTTTACACAAATTTCTTGCTGAAGATCATTTCCACTGCAGGAGACAGGCAAAAACAACAGATGTAATCAATCCTATTGCAACTCAGCAATTAAAATACAGATGTCTGAAAGAGGTATCTCAATTCATCAAGCTATCTGCAAATCCTATACTGCAGCATTTATTTTCCATGGGCTGGTAAAATATCATTTAGGACTACATGTCAAAACCTATAGTTCAATATATCCTTGTACAGTTAAAGACATGCAATTAGTATACAGAACTGCCCACTAGTAGACATCAATAGATATTTAAATTAATTCTCTTCTGCCTTGATATACCCATTAACAGATACGAAATTTTATTCTTAACAAAAAAGAGAATTACTATCATATCTCCTCACAATAATAAGCAATGACTGACTGGGAGAGTCTCTTAAACAAAGACTCCCTCGAGAGACACCACATGTCTCTTAGACAAAGACTTGCAGAATGATGACACTTGAGGTTTTGAACATAAAATTTCATCTTGCTCTTAAACCTCTTGTCAGGGTTCCTACTTAAGCCTAATGTTTCTTATTGACCACACAGTTTTATAGAAATTACATAGCTGGAGGCCACTAACAGTCCTACAATAAATATGGGATAGACAAGGAATATTTATAAATATCATGAAAAGGGACAAAGATGATAAAAATATTCAACACAATTGCTGCACTGTAGAAATTATAAATTATATAAGATCTTAATTTAGTACTGGACTGAGTCGAGGCTTACAATATTAAAACACCGGCGATACATTAATTCTTAATATTCTTCTGTCTTTTGGTCTCATATCAGTTTTAGGTGCACGAGAGTCACAGAATTGTGTGTTTTGAGTTCTATGAGAATAAGTATCTTTGAAAGATACTTTTGAATTTAAAATATAGTCAATGTTTTACAAATATCAAAATCAGCAGCAAGGGCTAGCACTGACTACATTTTTTTGTTTGTTTAAGAGTATAATGTGTAGAACAAGGAGGACATAACAGGAGAATGAACATAGAGCAAGGAAAGCAGAGCTCCTGAAGACCATTCCCAGTCTCAGTACTGTGAGACTGTGTGGCTGTAAGAAAGCTCTCAAGTGCTGAAAAATGCATTTTTCTGAACAACAGCTTTGGGTTTGGTTTTGCAGGGCAAGACCAAAATTATTTGTAATAAAAATCAACCAGGAAAGGAATTCTGAGATCATCCCATCTATACAGATGTTAGTATATATTTAATTTAGTCAGTGCTTTATAGTCATTTTAGTAACTGTTTACTCTAACAGTACTGATACTTCTAACAGTACAAACTCTGCCTCAGCACATCTCAAACTCATTTGACTAAGATCTTGTTAAATCACCCCTCCCAAAAAAACCAAACCCAGAATGCCTTAAGCCTGCTGTATCTTTCCTTCAAGCATGGCCTTACAATAGATTCAGTGTTGGGAATTCAGATCCAGTAAAACTAACCATCTGCAGCAACAAAAACCAGAAACCTGGGACTGGCATAGAACCGCTCTCCTGTTTGAAAAAAACAAACAAACCAACAAACAAACCCACAAAACATGTTGAAAACAAACTCTGATACTTTCCCACAAAGCTTCTTTGATTTTTTCCAAGCCACAAACATATTTTTTTTATGCACCTGCATAAAACAGCCAAGTGACCTCATTTTTTTCACTCACCTCCTGAAACCACCAGTTATGGTAACTAAAGCATCTGGTAGAAATGTACACACAGTATTCTTGACAATTGAGCTTACTGCATCTGCTTCTGCCTTAGATACACAGCTAACAAGGTCCTCATAGTAGAGAATCCCTGGAAATCAAAGGCAAAAAGTGTTGATCACTGCACAGAACATTAAAATATACACAGCATTATTCAAGGCCCAAATCACAGGTGGTGTGGGTACAGGCCAGAGACAGCCTCTTCCTTCCCTCATCTTTGTCCTTAGAGTTTATTCATGTTTTTGGCATTATAATTTGTCATGTAATTTGTCAACACAGCAATTACAATAATTGCTCCACTTTCTTAGGACCTGACTATTTATAAATTACTCTGACTTCCCTACTAGCTCCCATCAAGAGCATTTTTGGATGTACTGTTTCAAAAGGCAGTTTTCTCAGAATTATGGTGTTCTACACAAGTACAGAGCCCAGAAGTATGTGAAATATCCCAGCTATCTTATTTCTGATCACAGAGCTTGTGTTGAAAGAACCCAGTATGGCAGCTTGCTTCACATTTGAATATTGACATGTAAAAGAAAAAGGGACAAAGGAGCATGAATACAAGAAATCTGATCCAAGGGAGTCTGAGATGACAAATTCAATGCAAAAATAAAGGGACATTATTTTAGTGTCATATTATAGTATATGTTTTCCTTAATGTAACTAATTTCTTTGTTTAAATTAGTTTGTTCATTTAGGGAAACAATGCATACACACAAAATTTGCGGAGAAGGAACATTATTTATGTGACCATATTTAACATTTTAAAGTTAAGATATGCTAGGATTGTAGAAAAAACTTTATAAGCACTTCATTACAAATCTAGATTTATCAGTAAAGTAGGGTTGCCTTGAGGGAGACAGATGTCCTCTGAAAAGTAGTTCTGGGCTTTCCCAATTCCATTTTTTCACAACCTGTGCAATAATGAATCATTAATAGTTTTGTGTATAAGAGATTTCATTTGGTACCTGTGCAAGCAATTTAAAAATATGCATATTCCTACGTTTTGAATGACATCATTTTTAATTAGGAGCTCAATTGGTCCAAATATTTTCACCTAATAATTCAATATTCACAAGACTGCAGCAAGAGAACAGATGTATAAATGAGCTTTGCCTTCCCTGTGATTCTGTTATCAAGTTCTTAGAGCACTGAGATACAAGTTTTTATGAAACCTAACCTTACCTGCTTTCTGCATTTTTGACAGCTTCAGGGTCTTTTCAGCTTTTACCTCTTCCACAGTTCGCAAACCCATTCTGTACCATTTCTCAGATGTCTTCACTCCCACTCCAAAGACTGAAGTAAATTGCTAAAGTCAACAGAAAAACATTTCAATGTTGTTTTCTAAAGGAGCAGTGAATTAATAATAAGTAGGCAACAATAAGGTTTCTCAAGGAAAGCAAATAACGGATAATATTAGATATGAATTGCCTTACATTTTGTATATAATATGTGAAATTACCTACTCTTGTCTGAATCACAGGTGCTTATAAAAGAACATGATCTTTTAAATACTTAGATTGTTATCTTTTAATGTTTTTGCTAGTGATGAAATATTTCAAAAGGATCTATTACTGGGTTTTAAATGATTCTAGGAGATTTCGTTAATACTGAGACAAAGAACTAAAGAAAGAAGATTCTATGCACCCAAATTTTTAGGGGGAAAAAACCAAAATTATGGGGTTTTCTCTCCATACTTAGATTCATTGTTATTTAGCATGTTTTTAGATGCTAGAGATGCTGCCAGCAGTGTACACAAGTAACAGGGAACACATTTCTTTTCAGCTGGTGAAACCAATTACACAAACTCAATCTCTGCAGCACCCACTTCTGTAAGAAAGCAAACTGACCCTGTCAGTTCATGTCCCTACACCTAAAACATTGACTATAATTTAATTCAGTCATTTGATAACCGTGGTCCTGGGGCCAGCAGTGATCTTTTAAGTCATGATAAGTGAAGCAGCAGGAACCAGGACTATGCTAAACAGTAAAATGTAGGAATTCACTAATACAAGATTCTTCTTAGAATCTCATAAAAGAAATTGGTGGGAACAACTGGTTACAACTAATTAAGACAAAATGCTGAAATGTATGCTCAGCTAAGAAGAGAGTTTGTTTTATTTTGCATGTTAAACAAGGCATAAAGCATATTTGAGATAATTTGTCTCCTGATAAGTTTTATTCTAATCTCCACAAGATCTTCTTAAACTCTGAAGTGTAAGATTTAATAGCTGTTCCTCACCTGCTGTAATGCAATTATGCATTTATAAGCAAGTCTGCTTCTTGGATACTGCTATACATGTGAATCTACACCTCTTTTTGAATATTGCTAGAGATGGCATCAGCAGCTGTCTCTGAGCACCCTTCCATACCTGTATTGTAGGTCAGAGAGAATGGAAGAGCCTTTGGATAGCAAAGCAAAAGTGAGTGATGCCAGGGAGAATTAAACAGTCCCATTTGTTTGACTCTGTTTTAATTTTTCTGAAGACAGAAGGTATTTATAGAGATCAAAACTGCAGATAACATTTTTAAAAATATTTGTTCATCTTACATGTTTCCAATGGAGAATTCAATAAATATTTCAGTAATGGGAACTGCAATATTTATGTGGTTTTCATTCCCTGCAACTATGAAGTTGTGTGACTAACTCTACTATGTACCTAGGGAAGAAACAGCTCCAGTCCTCCTGCCTCACACAAAAAGAATTACAATAGATCTTAGTCATCTTCTTCACCCAGTATTTTCTTAATTCCAGAATAAAATGAAGTAGTTTTAAAATTACAAACAGCTGAGGCAGAAATGAAACCAACATCACATTAAACTTACAGCAAAGAGTAAGTTGCATTACATCACTTAAGAGCAATTATGTATACATACATTAATTAAAAATATAAAGATATTTCACATTATTCCTTGTCACTGTTTCTTGATTTCCCTTTCTATTTTTCAAGACCTATCTTCTTTTTACTTGATGTTGGTTGTCCCTTTATTATAAAATTGATGGCTTTGTCCAAGTTCTACTAAAGGGAGAAAAATTTTAAACAGCAGCTACAAAACTCAAAGGAATTACCTTAAATGCCTTGTATCGCTCATCATTTAGCACTTCTTTAACTCTAGAACTCTCTCCTTCTTCAATAATCTCCTAAACAACAAAAAAATATTACTTATTAAAAAATTAAAAATAATTTTTAAGATCTTACTACAATTATAATATTTAGTGAAATAATCTAAAATCAAGTTTTATCAATCTTTATTAATCAATAGAAGAACCACAAGCAAGCATATAGTTTTATTTCCTTAGGATCAAATTCTGCAACCCTTTTAAAGAAAGAAAATTACTGAAGGATGAAGGAGAAACTGGAACCACAGAATAAATTTCACAGTCCTTACTTATTCATAAATTTTCTCAAGGATGAAGTAGAAACTGGGACCATGGAATACATTTCACAGTACTTATTTACTCATAAAGACACAATCAGAAAGCAGTTATTTATTACAAGCTATCAATAACTTGTCCTGAAAATTAGATTTCATATTGGTTGAGTTTTCTACTCTCAAAAGTAAGACCATTGTAAGAACAAATACAATTTTTTTTGTTCTGGACTGTACTTCTTTTTAGTCTTTCTGATAAAAAGTAAAAACAAAACTAACAAAACCATCCCAACAAACCATCCTATTTTCTGTGGGTCATGATTGCAATCCCAGCCCTCACACAAAAGGTACTAAAAGCACTCCAGAGGCTGCATTCTTAACTGGTGGACTGGGGCAAAAGAATCCAGAGCAAAGCACAACACTCAGCAGTGACCCCAAGCAGCACCCTGAGATGTGGGTCCTGAAAAGGTTAGGAACTAAAGAAAACTGCAGGGAATACTCCAAGTTCCAGTAAGAATGTAGAGTTCATCCATCACCTGGATAAAAGGCTCCACTATAACTATATATAACTAGCTATAAAGTAGAAGGGTAAGATTTAACATTAAAGTTCTAAAATATTTACCACTTCCACAAAAAAGAGTATTTCTAATAAAGCATTCAGGCGAGTAAAGTGACATTGCCAAGGGCAGAAGTCACATGAGCACAACTATTAACAGTTAACCTGTTGCATCCAAATCAGAGTGAGCCCTTAGAAATTACATTAAATTAAAGCTGATACTGCTTTATTTATTGCCTAGTATTTATTCACTTGCAACCCTCATTCCTAAGAGTGAGGGTTCCATGACAGAGCCTTGTGTTATGACAAAGGTTTCCAAAAATCATTTGATTCTTTGTTTCTATGTTAGAAGCATAGGTAACACATTGCTATTACAGAAAATGCAGAAGGTTTGTACACACACACAGATGTACCAGTGCTCCTCTCCGTGACCTGCAAATACTGATCTGTAAAATAATCAATTGACAGATAATTCACAAGTACATTACCTCAATGATGTCTCTGACTTGGTCTCCCACACATGGCAACCCTTGTATATCTTTCATACTGGTTACTGAAAATGGAAGAGATTTCAGCAAAGAAGCTGCCCTTAAAAATTCCAGGCAGAATATTTCATTTTCTTTGAACTCATAATTTTCAGCCATTACCTCAAAGGCATCCTGGGACAGGGGGAGGTAGAGAAAAAAAAAAGTTAAATAATAGCTTAAAATATTCAGTATGCTCCTTAGAAAGGTTACTTTGTATGCTAATTCAAGAATTATTTCTTTACACTGAAAAGATAGAGTTCATTAAAAAAAAGCAGGCCAATTTTCTAGCAACTTGAAGTTTTCCAGGTATCATAAAAATGGTATTTTAGAGCGAAGCTTGAAAAACTTTTGTGAGATTTGCCTTCTGTATTCTCTGTGGATCTTATAAATCAGTGTCAAATAGTGGCATAATTTTTAGAATTATGCCCAACCATAGTTAATGCAGCAGATTGGCAGGTAACATCTGCGTTCTCAGACACAACCAAATAGGAATTTGTGGCAATACTGGAAACCACCTTCATCTTTTTTGAACATGTAGCCATACTTATATTTGGTAATTTAGGGAGCAAATTCTCCTTTTCTTCATTTTTCAGATGTATAACCTTGCAAATAGAAACACATTTTCTTTATAGCTCTTTAGTTATCCATGGTTTGGTTTATTTAACATTGCACTCAAAAATACCTGAAGAATGTCCATATAGTTGTTTTTTCCCTAAATGGTCCATATGTGGTCTGTTTCCCTCCCAGAATATATAAAAAAATATTTATATTAATAGCAGAGAATTTTAGAAATGAAATGTAGAGAACAGACCACACAGTGTAAGGGAATTTGGTTGGTGCTTGCCACTGTAGAGTATCAGCTTTTGAGAGGGAACCAATGCTGCAAAATAATATTGTGAATAACCTAAGAACTTATGATGATTTTTATTTGATTAGTAGATGGAAAAACAAGCTCTGAGTGAAATCTTGCACAAACCTCAAAAAATTTCAAGAATGCAAAATTAAGCGATTTCTTCAGAAATGCTTAAGAGGACCACTCCTAAAAGAGAGTTCCACTGTACAGAATATTTACCTAGAAGCCAGAGAAGTGGCTGTCAGTGTGCATCTGCCTGCAGTTACCACTTCCCAGAGCTGTGAGCCAAGTGCCTGCTCAGAAACATTTCTGGAATAATGTGAGTAAAATCAAAAGACAGCAAATGGCTTACCAGAGCAATGACTGGAAAGGAAGAAAAGAGATTAAGTGCACTTTTCCTGCCCTCACTGTTCATGTTTAACCTCAAATATAATTTCATTTGTAATGAATATACAGTAAATATAGTTCAAAGAAAAACAATTTTAGATTTTCCTTTGTGTGCTTTATATTGGAAGACGAAGGACAGTAAAAACCAGCAGGCCTTGTAGATCCTAAATGCTACACATGTAATAACTCCAGGTGAATCTGCCCCAAGCCCACTGACAGGACAGCAAATCCAGTGAAATCAGCTCTTTATTATATCTGTGGAATAGAAAACAGTATCTATCACCCTACATTGAGTGAATACAGCCTCCTTTAAACGAGATTTTACTTGAACTATCATAATTTAGCTCACTAAAATGGAACATTTCCTTAAAACTAAACATACCATTCACAATGAATGTAGATTATTTACATATTGCATTTCATTGTTGGGTCAAGTTCTATAAAACTAGACTGACATGGCGAGTTTGTTTATATAATAAACATTATTGTCTCATTGAAACAAATTGAAGGTTTTACTTTAAATCTTCAAGAAAACATTGTCTTTTCTTACCCTATGATTTGCAAAACATTCCTCTTAACAAAACAAAAATATGAGATCGCATTTGTTTTGACAGTTTTTCTTTAGAAGGAAATAGGTACCAAAACTGAAAAAAAGACCCACTTCATTTCCCTTTTTTTTTTTTAGCTGCACTAAGATGTTAAAGTGTATAAAAATAGGGCTTGCTACAATTTTCTTTATTCTATATCACCAGTAAGGTGTGATATATATCACTCCTTGGTCTCCCTAAGAATCAGTCACCTGTTGTCTGTGTCGCTCTAAGACTCCTTCCCTTAGCTGCATCTTTATTTACCAGCTACACTCAATAGTAAGGGCTGTGAAATTCCACTTTCATAACATTTCATGAACGAGTTCATGAGGACAGCTGTTTAGCAACACGCCTGATCTGGAAGTTTCAACTGTCATTTACATTCAACTACCCCTTGGGTATAAGGAAACAAAAAGAGGAGAGAGAATGCTCATTTGGGGGAAAAAAAAAGCCCAAAAAACAAAAAAAACCCAAACAAAACAAAACAAAAAAACCCACAAAATACCACCAAACCCCAATATATTGCAAAAATAATGCACAAGCCTTAGCTTCCTAACATCTGTCTCTAAATCTCTTGCAGTAGCTAATTGTTGGATTTATTCAATTGGATTTTTTTTCCTCCCACAATATTTAGAAAGAGAACTAATGCAGAAAAAGGTGAAACTATCAGTTTGAGGTCATCAGCAACATAGATTCATCCCAGTTTGTTTATGGTAGAAAAGACACAGCACAGACAGTACTGCAAAGCAAATGGGGAAATATATTTTACAAGTGGGATAACAGGACTCGGATGTTTCTGCTGTGGGGCTTTCTGGATGCTCTCCCAAGTTCTTACACTTTTTATTCTTCAAAGATTCTGTTTTACTATGGAATAGAATATGCTAATTGTTCCTTCAAGTGAGATTAACAGTTCACCTCACAAAATATGGATTACTTTTGATTTCTTCTTCTTTTTTATAATTTGTACACATAAGTACTCAAGAAAGCAGTGTTTGCCAAGATATTTTTTACTCCAGTTAATACTAAAACCATTAATCAGGGGCAGTGCTAAGGAGATATAATTGATACATTCTTGTTTAAATAGTCTATACTGATAAACATAGCCAGAAAAGTGGTTCCCAAAAGCAGCTGCTCAGCAGCCTGTGTTAATAATGGCAGAGACTGGCAAAACCATCTTCTTGTTTAGAGCGCTCAAAAAGTCCTGGGATGTCTTTTCTTACTCCCAAAAGGCAGCCTCTCACATGCACATCTGAAGAGTTCTACACTGAATAATCAGCCATTTGATAATTGTGTCTGCATATCCCAGCACCAGCCCTGCTGCAGAGAGGTGCCAGTCCCTTCCCACTGCCAGGAGGGCAGTTCTCAGAAAAGCTGTGTCACCTTCACTGTTGTGATTATAAAAATATAATCACATGAAGCACTTCACTCAGAGGCTGTTGATAGTCAATGAGAAAATATAATCAAAGCATTCTTGTTATTCTAGTTTACATTTTTCGGTGTTTTCCTGCCTTTGTGTAGCTCATTAAGCTGTTTAAAATAAACAGTTAAAAATACTGAATATTCATTATTCTCTGTGCAAAAAAACCACATTGCCTGCAAATGCTGCAACTAATTACAGATGTGTTTTAATGTAAAACTACTTTTAACATTCTTTTCAATAAAACATTTCTTTATTAAAAAAAAGAAACTGGACTTGCTGTCTATCAAATAGTATAGTTCATATTGAGTAATATTCTAGAAGGAAAAGCATATAGACCTCTAATATTATTTAATAAAATCTACAATCTAATAGATCACTGGTGACGTCAGCCTATGGTGATATAAAAAGGAAAGTTATTGACCATTTATTCTAAACTATTATATGTCTTACAGGAAGCACCTCACCTTCACTTTATCAATATTCAGATTATCTGTTTAAAAAGTGCCAGTTTAAAAGGAAACTAAATTTCCATATATTTCCAGCACATGAGAATTTCATTATCTTCAGAGTACTCTGCAGGGTCTGCTCTAATTAAATATGCAACAGAGCTGGGCTACATTTCAGTTCTTCAGTTATTGAAAATTTTACTTCTGTCTGAAATTGTGGAATGTTTGTTGGTGAGCCTTGGAGTATGCAAAAATGAGAGTTTAAATGTACTTCCAGATTCCAGTGGGTCAGATCCAAAAGAACACTAAGATTTCAATGAATTGTGTTAAAAATAAGAAAGGTGACAAATGTAAAGAGGAATTCTGACACTCATTTAATATCTGGTATTTTAGAACCAATAAGATAAAATATCATTAACAACACTAAGTTTCCAGTAATCACTTTACATATGAAAAAAACCAAGCTAAAATGCTATGAATGCTCAAAATCACTCATGTGAAGCCAACAAAAAGTGCAAGATACTCAACCAATCTATGAGAACGATTCTCAGAAAAAAATAATAATCAGTAAGACCATGCTAGTTTCTATCTGCTGAACAGCTGACCCAATAACATTCAGCATGATTATCAGAGTACAAGTCATGCAGAAAAGCAAAACAAATTAATGGTCCCATGTGCTATTTCATATTATCCTGCTCAACAATAATGTCAGAGCTGGTCCATTGCTACTTGCAAAATAGTCTTTAATAAACTCAGTTTAAGACTCTGCTAGAACAGAAATCGTAAATATTTCACCAAAAAAAAAAAAAAAAACAAAAAACCATACTTTAAATCTAATCTACTTTGTAAAGAATTTATTACAGCTTCATGGAGAGGGAACTTGTCCTGCAGCCATGCCTACACTCTCAGCTTTGCTGCCAGACCTTGGAAAGCTGCTCCACACCTCCCTACTGTTGTTTCTCTTGGCATTTTCCATTCACTCTCTATTAGAACTGTGAGCACTCCAGGGCTTGGGTGCTTTCACAATGTGCTTGTACACAATCTCTCATGAGAAAGGCTCCTGTCTTTCTTGAGTCTGCAAACACTGCTGCAGCACAAATTAAAAATTATTAACATGCTGTTGTACAAGAAAATTCAATCAGCCAAATAACTAAATAGCAAACTGTGACTAAAAAACCCCAAAATCTTACATGGTATGTGTTTGAGAACCTGTTATATTCAGAACAGCAATTTGAGTTAATTTGCTTTCCCTCTCAATCACTCTCTTCCCCTTGTTTATTTAGTAGGTAGCAAACCCAAAGGACAGGTCCTACTTCTCATCACATCAGCATCACCAGTGTCTGACGACCATTCGAAAGAAACCAAAGTTTTAGAATGCAGCTTTCATTCAAATAATTTTCCTCTCTCTTCCGCCACTGTAAATGTCAATTTTGTATTTTGGTAGGACGAGATAGCTGACATGTGAATGACCTTTGTATAGGCTGAGAAAGAAAAGAAATACCTCCAGGTGCTTATTTCAAAAATAATTAAACAATTGAGACCAACCTGCAATATTGACTAAAGTGACTTCCAAATAAAAGAAATTACCCCTTTTTGTTCAGTCTGATTTTTTTTTTATTTGGTATCTGGACTGAAAAGCCCAACATTTTCCCAGATGCAAAGATTCTATTATGTTATTTTACATCAGCTAGAAAAACAAAGGAGTTGAGAAAGTAACAATAAAAGCTTAATGTGCATGATCTCAGGGTCCCTGCATAAACACTATTACAAGAAATAAATATATTAGTTCCAGTTGCTTCTCATAATACACAAACAATAACAAGTTTATTTCTTGAAACAGGAATTCATTAGAAGCTTTCATATTATTCCACATTATGTAAAAGAACACTATGTAAAAGAATACAAATGTGAAGAAAGGTCTGCTGATACAGCACAGAAATGAACTTAGAGTGTTAATCACATAACAGTGACCTACATAATAGACACACTATGTAATAAGAAATATAAAATACAAAATGTATATTACATATATTAATATGCTCAAAGAAAGCAACATAGACTTGCTATAGCATACAAATTTAAACTGCTGAAGAGTGAAGATGTATTTATTCTTTGCATTTTACGAAGCACCTTCCCATTTATCTTAAAATTTTGAATACATATTTACTCCTTAGACTAAACAATAAATTAATTTTTAATAGATATACACTTTGCATACATTCATATTATAATTCAGAGGTGAAATCTGCAGAATTTTACTGAAGAAAGCTCTGTCAGTGGGACACTACATGTTATGAAGAGTATCCATCCAGTTAGTGCTTTTCTACTACACAGCTCCCAAGTTCATTATAAAACTAAAATTGAGGATCTTCTAAGGTATGTTTTAAAATGAAATAATAATAATAATAATAACTGCTTGAGCCATTGGCATAACTGATACATTCTTCTGTAGACACAAAAGAAGAAAGAAATATTTCTGTTTTATTTTTCTCTAACATAGTGGAAAGGAAACCAGGCATCTTCCCCGTGCTAAACATCCACATTCTCATTACTGTGAGTAACAGCCAAAGCAAAGAAACATCCAGTAGCATTAGCAATAAGCCTCAGAATCACAGAATCATTTGCCTCTGACTTAATTAGTTTCTTCTGTAAGAATTAAATTGTATGTTCCTCACAGAAGAATGCCTTTCTGAATTTTATTGCAGTCTGATATTAGTATTCAAATCCAACAACCCCTCCTGGGCACAGCAGAATGACTCCTTTTATTTTAGCACAAGAAAACACAATGCAGCCTCCAATTGTATATTTTTAGTGGGAGAGGGAAGATAGCTACAAATAAGCCAGAGAACTATATTGGAATACTATATTCCATAATAACATTAATATTTAAGACAAACATAAAGAAAACTTGCTAAGGTACAGACTCTACTCAAAGGATCTGCTCTTTTGTTTTGCAGCTTTGCCCATCTGAGCAGCCACAGCTCACCTGTGAGTAGGGTGATGTGTTCAGGTGCATTCCTGGACCAGCCAGGTCAGCAAAGCCCATGGCAGGGGGCCCCAGCCTGCCTGCCCCAAGGCCACACTGGGACCCAAAGACTGCACAGAGACAGAGTCTGAAGCAGCTGCATCTCTACCCCATCAACGGAACCACGATTCCACTGTCTACTCCTTGGCATCTGACATCAGTGCATTCTTCACACCACAAGCCTCACTACACAACAGCTCAGAAAAGACTTGACTGGGACTTTCCCCATACTGAAAGCAATAACAAAACCTTGACATCTGCAATTTATGTCAACCCTTCTGTAGCTTCTTCCATGTGTAGAACTGGTTTGTTGTAACTTTCTGCAAGTTATTTTCTGGTTATTACAAGAGACAGGAAATATGAGACATTTGAACACAGAAATTGCACCTAGTAGATTAAATCACCACTTTTCCTCATGAGCTGTCATCAAATATCTCTGCTTTTTTTTTTAAATAAGTAGTCTTTCATGATGAAATATATGCAGAACAGGACTCAAGATTAAAAAAGATCACTAATTATCAATTTCTTCAGAAATCAAGTCCCCTAAAGTGTCTCTCCCAGGAAACCAGGACATATAAATCCTGCTGCACCGACATTGACTGCCTATTAGTGACTGTTCCAATGTAATTACTACACTTTCTCAAACACAATTCCTACTTATTTGAAAGGGCAACTTGATACAACATATCAGGGCAGTCTAGTAAAAGGAAGAATCCAAGAACTCATCAAAGAATGCATTAGCAAATAGGTTTGTACCCCTGTTATGGGCATGATCAGCAGACAAGCTAATCAAAGAAAACAGAAAATCTGCAAAAAAAGGGAGAAGCCTAACTCACAGAATAAGATTGTTATAACAAAATGCCACCATCAACACATAACTCAAGATGGTTTGGACCCAATTTTCAGGATCTATGGTATTGACCCAAGGAAAATCTGTCATTTAATGGTTGGCTGCCCACAGCATGCACAAGTGAATTACACCAGTGCTTCAGTGCATTTGCTAAGTGCTTGCACTGAGAAATCTGTTGGAATGCTTTTATTTGAGAACATGAATTAGAGGATTAATACAAGGCCAACAAAACAACAGCAAATCTAAAAATCAGGCTCCTGTGACATTAGGCAGACTAACTGGCAGCCCTCCAAGGCATGGGCCAGTTCTGGCAGCCCATAAACACCCAACCCTTCAGCTGTCGCTGCCAGCTTTGGCTGTGAGGAATAAGAACAACAGCCCTGAGAAGTTCCATTACACCTGTCAAGATGCTGATTCTAGACAGACTCACGTAATATAAACTTGCCCAGTTCCAGCTCCAGGAAAAAAACACAGCATGAACTCTGAGAAGTTACTCTTAAAATATGTTGAAGATGAAAAACTGACACTTTTGTCACCACAAAACCCATTGTCTACCCAGAAATATTTAATATACAGGGTATCATTATTCCCATTGTCAAACTGCCCCACTTCTAATGTGTTCAACTAAATTCACTTAACAAATACAAGCTGTACTTTGACATTAAGACTGCTGCATTGATAAACCTGGAAGTAACTTAGGGACTGCCTCTGTGAAACACAGGTATAACAGAAACCACTCAAAGAATGTCGTCTAAATGCTAATGACAATTAAATCAACAACTTCGTGCCTTCTGGGAGCAACCATTTTATTCTACCATTATCCATCACATTCCTTTTAATTTTTCACATTTAAAATGTCTGACAAAATGTTGTAATATAGAAAATTCATCAAAGAGCCAGGTCCCACATTCTACCGTTTTGAGGAAGTGCAGGACTAAGACTTACTATTTTTCCAAGAAGTTTGGTATTTTACATAATGTTTCAGTCATACTATGTTTGGTCTGACATTTTCCCCTACAGCAGCTTGTATTTGATATTTATAAACAGTGAAAAAGAACTGCTGCTTTCAAGAGGTTAAATGGCTACAGTCACAGCCTTGTTTTTCTAGCAGGAGGTAGAAATGCAGCCATTTCAAAAGAAGCAGTTATGGGAATATTGGTAACACTGGGATTGGAAGGGACCTCAGGAGGTCTCTAGTTCAACCTCAGGCTCAAAACAGGGTTAAAATTCAATTCCCATCATGTTGCTCAAAAAGGGACTTTTTGTAAATAAGCAAACAGTTTAACCTACTTCACCACCACAAATAGTAACATATATTTGATGCACTTGCTGATTATTTCAAAGCATAACTACAAGCCAAATGTTAGGTTGTTTAATTTTTATAGGTGCATTCCCAGATCAAGACATTTTTGAGTTCCTTGTAGATCTATCTTTAGTTCTGAATACCCAGAGGTTTTAGTCTTTACTATTTAAAGGGTTTATATTCACAAATAACTGGTATTTGTTGCTATTCCTTTTATATGAATCTTACTAATAATATTTTCTTGAAATATTTGTATGTATTTACAGGAATACACACAGTAGACTCAAAAATTATAAATAATAACAAAATACATAATAAAGCTTTAGAAAAATGAGGAAGTGTTTGGTGTTATAGTTGAAACATACACTTGTAACTATGCCAGATATATTTAGACTGCACTATGTTAGACTCTCTGAGAAATGTTTCCTTTTGAATAGTGGTCACTGAGTATTTAGTGCCATTAGGCACAATAATTCCAGAGGCATTTGGACCAGAGGACTCAGACCCTTCATACCCTCTGAAATGTGCAATTTTATGGTCATTAACTAGGATATATGACAGATTTCTATTTAACTAGATAATTCAAAGGGGGGTTTGTGATGTTAAAGTAATTAACATGCAGTATGTTTTCATAATTGCTCAGTTGTGAAAATCTGAAGTTTAGGACCATACTTTGAAGAACTAAACTGGGGTAAACCAAAAGACAGCACAGCAACTTTGGACTCACCTAAACCAAACTTTTGTTTATCATACTTCCAGCTCATCAACTAAGACTGTGATGAAAGGCTAAAAAACATTTTTGGAATGTTATTCTATCATTTGTTTTAAAAATTCATATGTTTACAAGCTATTAATGTATTTAAAGATCCACTGTGTTAAGCTTTCAGCAATACTTAGAGGATGCAATTAAGCTTGCACTCAATTTTAATTTAAGTATGGCAGATTTACAACTTTTTAAATTGTTATTATGCTGCCTGTTTACTCAGGTATTTGCTGAGGGTGCCACAGAAAGCAAGTACTGAGGTAAGTATTATAGTAATTATTCTAATTATACTAGCTTTTATTTTATAGATAGAATAAATATTACCGTGAATTTCTTGTTGTAGTTATTTAAACTTGTCTTCCTCTGGCATGAATACTGAGATACTTTTGTTGCAATAAATGCTGGCATTTCCAATTCAGATGTATGCAGAGGAGGAGATTGGGATTGCTCCTAACAAGGGTAAAAAAAAGAAGATTTAGTGACACAAATGGCAAATAGCTTAAAAATACAAAAAAGTACAATTCATGAGCCCAAAATACAAACTTTTGAAGAGCAGGCAAGAAAATAATAATGCTCCTGTTATCCTCCTATAAAGAACAGGTGATTTCACATTGGCTGGACTGACAGTACAGTTTATCTGGTGATTACTGGGATTTTTGATTTTCTGCAGTAAGTCCTTACAGGGAGATTTCAATGGCACTGCCACTTAAAAAAAAAAAAAAAAAAAAAAGGTCTTTCTAAATGATGTGTGTCTCTACTACTCTCACTACTGCAGTAAGTTTGAAAAACTACAAAACTTTAAGAGCAGATAAGCTCTAAAACACAGAGCTTTCCCAGAAAACACTAGATTATTCAATACAAGATTAGGGATATTAGACCAAAGGGAAATGTTCAATTGACTTTTTCAGCCTGTAGCTAAATTCAATAGTGGAGGAAAAATTTTTGTATGAATTGGAAATCAAGTTTTCTCCCCTCTTGCAGGTAAAATGATAGAAAACTTTTTTGTTTCAATTTAATTAATTCAGCTAAATGTTTCATTTTGGAGCCATTTTAGAGTGAAGGAAACATTTATAAGCAGCTACAACAGAGTAATCTCCATCCTTTATTCACCCAACAGCCAGCTGGTGATGTGGTTTTTCTCCCTTAGCCAATTCCCACAGATGCTGATCCAATCCAGACATCATTTTTACACATTCACCAAAGCAAGGAAAAGGAGCCAGATGCCAAGAGTTGAATGGGCATTTCCCAATCTCCAGGCTACCTCCATGCTCATTCACTTTTCACCTAATTTTGCTCCATGCAAAATAGACCGAAGCCATACAGGTTTGTGGGCAACCCACCCCTGAAAGATGGGAATTCTCTTAAAAGGCAGAAGTCAGAGTCATATCCCCGTTGACAAAAGAGAGTCCTGAGAACAAGTCCTCAACTTGTGAATATCCTGACTAAGAAGCACCTAGGAGAAAGCAAACTCACACTGGTTTCCTGCTGCTTTATATATCCAGTCCTTCAATTCTTTCACCTTCTTTAATGTGCTAAATCTGAAATACTTCAGAAACACAAAGTACCTTCAACAGTTCCTTGTATTTTTTGCTCTAGGTCCTTTTGCTTGAAAACTTTTGGCAGATGTGTCAAAAACCTATTGCATTGCACTATCCAAAAGCCAAAGGGAAAGGGTTCAACAATTACAATTAAAAATGTCATGGAAATACAGAAAAGAAATTTTCACACCAATAATGGAATGATGACCCCTTTTTTCCCCTGTATCCAATCACACAAAGGCTAGCAAACCTCTAAGCATGTGTATATCTTCATAACCACACTCCCAATTATAATTTCATGATAAATTGCCTTTGTATTTGATTCAAAGCAGTTAAATATCAGTATTCACACATACACAAAAGGTATTTGCTTGCACAACTGAAGGAGCAGTGAATTATATGGTGTTTTCCATAGCATACCCTTAAAGGAAGAAAACAATTTTATGTGTAAGACAAGTCTTGGGAATAACCAAAATGAGTTTCAGTCATGACAGCAACACAACTCATTAATTTCTGCACACATTCATGAATTATGTTTTAAAATTGTTTTTAAATCAGATAAACTATGATTGATTAGTGCTAATATACTGCTTGAAATGACAGTGCCAGCTGAAAAGACTGTGAACAAACAGAATGTTACTGAACAGAATATATAATAAGCTTTTACCTTCTCTAGGACACAGACTCTCAGAGAACAAGAACCCTACATGTAGCATCAGCTGGTATGTGGAGGAGGGCAAAACTATTGCAGAAAATCTATGCATTTAAGAGTGTGATAGACTGGACATAAACATCCTATTCCTGCCTTAGTAGAGATATTTGAAAATTTTCCTTAATCAGTAAGAGTTATGCATTTAGTTAACTAGACTTTTATATAACAACAGAATAAATTTTGGATAGACATGAGCAAAAAATGTCTGGCAAACAATAATTACTACAGTCTGATTTGCAGGGAATATTATGATGTCTGCATGTGACAGAAATGATCTATCAGCAGCAGAACATGAGCAGAATTGATGCTGCTCAAACTGGTATGTGGTGGGAAAACTAGATGGAAAAGAATTGTTTGTACATATTACAGGACAAACCTAAACTTCCATCAATTGCAATTACAGTGTAGAACAAGGAATCCTGGAAAATTATTAGACCAAAAAGAATTTCTACTATTGGGAAGAAAGAACTAAAGACATGAGAAAAATGGGAAAATATAAGCATTAAAATTTCCTTTTTTTTTTTTTTTTTTTTAGATAACTCTACATTAAAATGAATTTGCAGTACACTGCACAGGGGCAACCACAGAAAAATATCCCAGTGTGTAGGCTACTTAATCACCAGAGCTAGTCAGCGTTCCTACCCCACATCCAGGCTGCAGTGAATGTCACTTGCTACACTTTCACAGTGACATTTTCCACATGGCATAAGCAGGAGAAACAGCCTTTACCACTAGCATCAATTTGTAAAGCAGACAGACTTGGTTGCAGAATTAATATTGTGGAGGACTACTTTGCTCTTTGTCAAATTATTTTTTAACACACAAGAAGTATAATGACATAGGGAAGTAACAGGGAGAAAATGAAGCAGCAGTGAATGAAGTGCACAGAGACAAGCAGCTATGTAAAGCCCAGGCTGCACTGACCAAATAATAAAGTCCTCTGATAGCCAGCATTTTATGAAGAGAAGGAAGACAGTTTAAAAGTTTTATTTTTATTTCCTGACAAACTCAGGCTGTCAGTATGAAGGATTTCTTCCATTACTTACAGCCTCTCTTTCACAATGAAACAGAGCGAGATGCTCTAGAAAATGTTAACTATGTCTCCTGACACACAGTAAGACAAAGGAGCAAAAGATGGTACTTTCTTTCCCTAATGTGGAGAAAAATCCTTTCTTCAAATAAGTATATCTCTTTTGCTTTCTAGGAAAAAACAAATAAACAAACAAACAAAAACCAAAATTAGCTAACAACTTCTGGGTTCTGACTGAGGAAAAGGCAGAAAAGATGCAGCCACAGTACAGTTCTTAAGGCTGCTGAGCATGCAGCAACCCTTATGGATCTCTTCCTCTCTTTTTACCCCTCTGAACAGCTTCTCTCTGCCCCTTTCTCTTCCATAACCCAGGAAACATCAGCACTTTCTAGCAATGACCTTGTGTAACTATTAATGTCCATGTCCTGCTATTGTCAAGGATACTCAGCTGCCTGTGCTAGGAAAGGTGTCCCTGCACAAGGGCTGACCTTTGCCACAGAAATATTTTGCTTCACTTTTGAAGCAGATATTTGGCTACTGTATTTCCAAAGCTTATTAAACTAAATGGTGGCTACTAACCCTAAAACTCAACTGTGACTGAATGAATCAATAATAATTCTGTCCATCTTAAATCTGGTCAACCAACCTTTTATTCTCTATAAATCACTGACATCAGAGCATCTCTTGGATCATTCACTACCACAGAAAGATGTACTTTAATGACAATTGTAATTAGAATGTTAGCTAATGGTCTGTAACTCTGACTTTATTCCCCTTGTTTTGCATGAAGAAGGGCATTTCTTTTTACTAATGCAGTAAAACAAATGTCCTGGATGAAGAATAACATTCCAAATAGCCTACTGTAAGATCTGAAAGATGAAATCTTACTGCTATTGATATTAATGGGAATTTGACCACAAAACTACGTGGAGACAAGATTTCACCCAAAACATTCCCCCACTGCAATCCATTCCTTTTACTTCAAAACCCTAATAATCTAGCTTGAGTTCAAGGTTTGTAAATTCACTTTCATTTCACATTTTACAAGTCTGACATAACGAACCAAATTTGTCTTCAGCAAAATTCCAATTAAATTACATTATGTATGAGTTCAGTCTAGTACTTAAAAAGAAAATTAACCTTTACTTCAATCTTTCCTCATTTCACAAGGCAGAAAAAAAATTAGCATGGTGACACTGCAACAAGAAAATTTTCTAAAATTCACTACATGCCTAGAATTCTTGTTTTCTCCTTGTTTGCTTTACAAAATGCTTATTACCTCAGAGCAACTATATAATTAAGATTGGTTTTATAAGCTTTAAAAATACCAGCACGACTGTCACTAACTTCCGTATTGTACTTTGCATTTATTAGCATGAAATCTTTATGTTTCAATAAAAACATAAGCTTTTACTTGCAGAGCCAGTCTCACAGTATAATTACAATCTCCTGACAGTGCTTACATATTTTTCAGAAGTTTATGCTACACCAATATTCCAAAAGGAGTTTTATATAAAACTAAGGCAGTTTCATTGACATAAAAAACCTCTCACTGACTTAAAAAAAAATCTTGGAGGAATTTTGGAGAAACACAAAGGTGTTTCTAGCTTTGAAAAGAAAAAAAAAAATGTATGAAAGCATATTTCTGAGCTACCTGAATCTATAGGTCTGCTCATATTGCTGAAATTAAGAATGTACATAAAAGGTAATTTGGTTTATTTTTAATGTTGATGTGAAATTCTCAGGAAGGTTCACAGGATTTTGTTCATGGTTTTGATGCATTACTTGTTTAGAGAACTTCTTTGCATTTCCTGTATTTATGCTTCCTTTTGTATTTTTTTCTTTTTGTACTAATTTCTTGCATCTATTCTCTCTCCAGCAGATTCATTGAAAAATATTAGAAATTTATTGCAAAAATATATCCTTGGAGGGATTTCAAACATAAACAGACATTCTGTCGTGGAATCATGCTGAGTCTGGGAGCGACAGCTCCATCTGGTGTATTCACTTCCCCCTCCCCCCCAGCCCAAACTGTTATTAAACAGTGATTCCTGTATGTAAAAACCTAGAAAATATTTCTGGTAATGAAAATGGAATATGACTGGAAAAAAAAATAATCAGGAGCTACAGTTTTTCATGGGAAAGGATGGTATTTATGAAACATCCTTCATAATCTAAATACCAAAATGAAGAAGCAGCAAACAGTGCAATGCTGCTGTTAAATATTCAGGCTTTCAGTGCCTCAGAGGAGGGCACATGCTGCACATCCTGCCCTGGTCCCAGTGTGGTCACAGAGCCTAATCCAGACCCTCGGGAATCAGCAGGAATCCCTCGCTTTACTTCAGAGAGATTTAGATCAGACTTGTAGTTCTCTTGACATCTACAATGAATTTCTTTGCTGGTTCACATGAAAGCCATCACGGCGAGGCTGGGGTGGGTGCAGAACGAGGGGCAGCTTCATCCAGCTGCAGTGCTGGGCCTGTTTCATGGCTCAGTGGCACAGGCTGGGCACAGCACACCCGGCATCCCCACCAAACCCCCACCACTCACAGTCTGTGCTGAGGTATTGAGTACCACTGCTCCTCACTATGCTCCAATGTGAGAAATTAGCAGGTAATTTGTCACATATAGATCAGAGGGAAAAAATCATCATCCATTTCTTCAAGATCAAACACCATGCATCAAATCATCAGCCTGCCATGTCCAATATCCTCTGACTTACAGCTTCTATTGAGAGATAATAGAATATAATAAAATTTTTTCTCAGCACAATTTTACTTCATGGTGCCAAGTCTGTAAACACATGTCCACAGACTACATCAGTCTTCTTTCCACAGGTCCTTCAAGGGCCCAGCTGTTAGCTGATCACCTTGCAACAGCAAAAGTTGTGATATTTTTGCATTGTTTTGAGGAGGCCAAGAATGCCATCAGCAGCCAATTGAAATGCACTGCTCTCCCTGGGATATTTACCATTATATTGATGTATTTGAGCAAATGCCACAAGTACCAGAACAGCAACAAGTGCCTCACTGATGGATATTGCAGAGGAACTGGGGCTGTTCAGCCTCTTAAAGCTCCAGGAAGGCCTAACAGCAGCCTTCCAGCAATTTAAGGGGCTGCCAGAGAGCTGGAGAGAGAACTTGTTACAAGGGCAAAGTGATAAGACAGGGTGTAATGGCTTTATATTGACAGAGGGGAAATTTGAATCATCCGTACAGAATAAATTACTTTCTGTGAGGGTGTTGAGGCACTTGAACAGGTTAGGCAGGGAAGCTGTGGCTGCCCCACCCCTGGAAGTGTTCAAGGCCAGGTTGAACGGGACTTTGAGCAACCTGATCTAGTGGATGGTATCCCTGCCCATGGCAGGGCAGTGGCAGCTGGATGATCTCTAAGGTCCCTTCCAGCCCAAACCATTCTGTGATTCTGTATTTACCACTTTGTACCCTGTGATGACACAGTGACTCAGCATTACCAGACATTGATAAAGAAGGCACGGAATGTGTTTCTACTCTATTGAATCTGTGTGAATCACTCATGTAAATTTCACTGGAAAAAACTATTTTAAAAATAATAACAAAACACTATTATATATATATATATATATATATATATATATATTAGGTTGAAAAAAAATAAAATCACATCCATTCATTTTGGATATCACTGTAGTCACACTGCAGGATCTGCCTTACCATGAGACGGTACTTCATTTCTGAATCAACTGGTCTTCCTGCTTCCATGCAGGCTGTAAACCAGGAGATGTCCAGGAGTTCAAACCTAGAGCTGTCACTCACAGCCTGTCCTTTCAGCCAGTCCAGCACCTCCAGGTAAGAGTTGTTCTCAGCCACAATATGAGTGACAGAATCACTGTCAAGAAATACACAAAAAAATTTTCTTTTCTTTTTCACTGAATCCAACTGTACACAGATACAGAGCTGTTATTTCTGTATTTACTTACCATCCACTTGCTGCCAATTGTAGTGTACATTGTACTTTAGGATGTGGGATGCACTGAAGTTTTCATATCATCATACATTTATTCTAGTCACTGACTCTGCCTTGAGGAAAGACTATAGTCTGGCAGCTCCTGTAAGTGCAGCATTTTCTTTCTTGAAGGATCATTTACCTTCCATAGACACTAACCTAATACACGTTCTTTGCAATTCTGAAAATATTTATCTTACACAAGCAGTACCATAATTAAAAAGCTGCTTGACAACACCTGACAGCCTCTTTCCAATATTCCTCATCTATGAGTGAAAGTTTTGCAACATTAAAAAGTCAGTTAACAATAATTATTTAAAACTTTACAGCTAGTTATATCTTTCTGGATACTTACATTTTCTATACTTGTATGAAGTTGTTCATTACATACAGCATTGCCAATGGTTCATTAATTAAATCTGATGACCTATATGCTCCATATAAACACCATTTCCTTGCTGCTAAGCCAGTATAACAAAGCTGATGGTTTAGTGAACACAAAATTTACAGCTTGAATTGTTATTCAATACATTATATGGTGTACATTGCCTAAAAATACAATAGCACAAATGTTACTGCAGTAAACTTCAGTTGCTGTACTAGAACAACATTGCAAAAGATCACCTGATTAAAAGGTGATCCTTTTAAAGATTAAAAAGAGACACTTCTGTACCTATCACAGGAAAATAATGGACAGGGACAAAGCTGTGTTTCAAAAAAGATTATGTGCATACTTAGGATAATCTGCAAGTTTCTATCTGTCCTGCTGATGTTTCTCAGCAAGTTTAGAAAAATACAGATTTGGTAGGAAATTTTCAATGATTCTGAGTACTCCTGCTCCCTATGCATCCCACGAAGGTGCTGTCACTCACACAGAAAAAATGAGAGAAAGGAGAACATTCTTCATTTCCATCAACTTGTAGAACTTAATAATCTAGAAAATATATTCCAACATTAATTTCTATCAGGCAGCAGATTCCTAAACTCCTTGCAGGAAAGGCACAGACAGGCAGTGTCATTATTTGACACTATTTTTACAAAAGGAAAGCTACAGTTGGAACATAAACTTTCTTAATGGCAGCCACACCCATTTGAAAGTCTGTGCTCATGATGGTGAGAGCCTTCTGCATATACAGTAAATTTCCAATGGAGACCCTAACAGATTGCTCTGCAACCCTCTGTAACCCCTGGAGAAGTGGAGCCATCAGCCTCTCAAAGCAGAGAGGACACCACTGGTGGCAATTACTCGTTAACATCGACTTCAAAACAAGATGAGTGCTGTCAAAGGTAGACTGCACAACCCTTCAAAGCAAATTACCTTCCAGAAAACCAAGAAAATCCCTTGTCCTATCTTATTCAAATGAGTGATCACAAATTTCATTAAGTCATGAAATCACAATGACAAATATGTTAATTGCTCCATAGAAAACTGTTATCAAATAACTCTCCAATGCAATAAACATACTGTATTTTGGAGCTATAAGAAAGGTACTGAAAGGACTGTATTTCAGAGATGTGTGTCATGAATATATAGTGAAACTTGTAGAGCAGAGTCCATTGAAAAAGAATAAGTCCCAATTTATTTTTTTTCTAAAAGATTAGAAACACAGATTATGTGAATGTCCATGAAATACTGTTGAGTTTATTATTTAACCCTGCTAGGTCCTATCTTAATTAAACTGTCACATCTTTATACTTGAGTAAAAAAAAAAACAGTTATAGACATAGAACTTCTGCTTCCTGTGGTTTATTTCACTTCATATAAAATATTCATATGTTATGTATTCGTACCAAGCTGCAAAGCTGGGAACTTTGCCATAACTATGCTCACAGCAGCAGTTTAGCTGCTGTGCTCCAGTTTCCTCTTTCCTCTCATACCTGTACAGCTGTGCTATTTTCTTGGCACAGAACATAACAAATTTAGTATTTCCTGTGTCATTTTCAAAAGCAAAAATCAACAGCTAAATAGTTTTGTTTTATTCAGTAGCAGCTAAGCAGAAATTAAACATAACAGCTGCCTCATAAAACTTACAGAAAATCTAAAATACTGGCAATAAAGACCTATGTGTCAAAGCAGCCCAGATAAAGCATTTACACAGTTCTCTACAGATTATATATGTAGGATCCTGAACAGAACTCTTGATTTCTTTTTTCCCCAAGAATTCAATTTGTTTTGTTTCAGATTCTAATTGCCTCCTTATGTTCAAGACCTGCTTCAATCTTGCTTTATAAATTATTTTACCCTCCCTTCTTCCTCAGACTTCCAAAGGTGATGGGATTGAAAAGAAGTCTGTGGAAATACACTTTTATAGGAGGAGCCAGCTGAACTCTCCCCTAGTGCAGATCCAGAGATGTGATCAATACTTGGTTCTCCTCCAGCTTTTCAGAGAACCTATATAACGATGGAGCTTTTGGAAAACTGCATAATGACATAACCAGCATTTATGCAAAGCACTGTTTGGAGGAAGGCTTCCTTCAGAATGAGTGGGTTTGCTAAAACCAGACAAACCTGAGTCTGGAGTGTGTTTTCACTCTCAAATGCCACATCCATGGCATTTTACTCCTAAGATTTTTCTCCAGTGCTCCTCCAGATTATACCAAAGCATAAGCCATAACTTTGAGACTTACATTAGGGTAAAAATTTTAATTATAATATCAGAGATGATGTAGACAGATGCCCTCCTTAACCCATCACAGTTTCCATTCCTGTACATTTAAATTTTTTTCATTTTCAAAATTTGCCATTAAATTTAGATTAATTTTAAACTAACTTCAAAGGGGAAATAAACAATGAGTGATTCAGATAAGCTAAAGACACGATTTATATGCAGACACATGAAAATTGACAGATTTAAGATAAATTAGAAATGCACATTTTAAAAGTGAAAAAATAGAAATTTTGCTAAGTTTTGTGCTTTCCTTGCTCTCTGTCCAGAAGACAATAGAAATAAACTACATGCTAGAAACACCCACTGAACTCCTGAAACATTTAAAATGGAAAGAGCCAAGTATATCCACCAAAAACATAGGCGAAAGCATAAATCACAGTCACTTGTATGACTATATTTATTGAAATTAAATGTGTCAAACAGCATTACTACACATTATTTCAAAACATATAAATATTTTCCTACCTTAGCTCACTTTCTACTCTGAAACCTTTTCTTCTTCCCAGTTCCATCAAAAACATCCTTCTGGTCATCCCCATCTTCCTCTGCATAATAAAAATTACAAAGTTACTGAACTTTATTTCATAACTGCAGGAAAGTTTTGGGCAATGCAACCTTTTCTGTCTCTTCCTCTGGGAGATTACAGCTGGAGCTTTGAACCTGTCCATGATGCAAGGTAGAAGTGCTTTCCCTTAGTAAGGTAGAGGTAACATGCTTTCTGCAGGCAACAGCTGTATTTGATGTCACCACCCACTGAAGTTATTTTCTTGTTTCCCCTCTGAAATCAAAAGCAGGTGCTACACAAGCAGAAACATCACTCACTCTCTACCAGCTGGGACTTCTTCAACAGAACTACTCCAGACCGGTGCGAAGATTATTTAATTCCGTAGAACAGCCATTGCCTGAAAAGACTATCCAAATAACGCTGATCAGCCAAATCATCTCAAAATTTCAACCAGGTCTTCAGCTGATTGAATGGCCCAGTTCCACCTTTCTGCACTCAGTGACCTCCAAAGAGCTGCAGAGCAGATTGTGGAGGCCATTTACATCCCTCATCTGGAGGAGGGGGTACTGCTCATTGCAGAACTACACCAACGTTTTTGCCAGTGTCATGTTGCATCCAGTTCTGTATCTCCCTGAATTTCTTTTAGAGCAAGGTGAGCACAATAAATCAGGCCTACAGCCTCTGCATCTACTTCAGCACAAATCTCCCTCAGTGGTAATTACCCCTATTCCCACATCAAGCTGGATTTTTTTTTTTTGTAACATAGCAGAGTATTTGGATTTTACCAGTCCTTCACAACACACCAGAAATGTTACGTGTTATGGAAGCAAGGTGAAAAAAATTAGGAAAAATTCCTAAATCAGGTCTATCAATTATATTTTCAGTTCTTTTATTACAGATGGATATACAGCTGAGTTTCAGGAAAGTTAATCAAAATATGTTTCCTGCCATTACGGCCTGAGTTTAAGATTAAATTGTAAAAGTATTGCTGACATTTTCTGAGACCTATAGCTCTTGCTGCTTCAACTGTATCATTGCAGAGATAAAGAAATACTTTTTATCAGAATAGAAACTAACCATCCAAAATTAATATAGAGCTTCCAGCTCTGGAGTCTTCCTGAGGCCATGAAAAAAATATATACATAGTGCAGTATATAGATTATACTGGATTCATTTCTTCCCTTGCCTAGGGATAACCCAAAAGCCAAAATATCTATTCCTCTTTGGAATTTATAACATTCAAATTGTCAAAATAAATCATTTCAAGGTTATTTTGAAATTAAATGATATATTTTCATAGGAACTGGAAAATGGACAAGCTGACTTTAAGAGGCTTATTCAAAAGAATAGCAGCAAGGAAGCAAAAAAAAAAAAAACCCAAAAAAAACCCAAAAAAAAAAACCAAAACAGAAATGGATCTGGTATTAAGGCTGAGTAATCTGATTTGGTTTGGTTTGGTTTGGTTGTTCCATGTCTTTTATCCAGACTACTAATCAACAACTGAATACTGGTCCCTTCCCTGCTTATAGCTTTCCTAGGCTGGTAAAATACTTTATCTCAATCCCTACATGGAATAATGTATTGGAGAACAGATTCTTTACACATGTTAAACAAAGTTTTATTTTATGTTATAATTAATTCAGTGCTCATGTAAATATAAATATAATTTTCCCCAGTGTAACATCAATATGCTCAGTGCCAGTAAAATCCTTCTGGCTTGAATAACAAGTTTTTATTCCTTTGTGTTACTGTTATAAGTCTTAAGCCAGATTTTCGAGGGTATTTATGTGCCAAAAAGCTGCAAACAGAGATCTAGTGGGATTTTCAAAATATCTAAGCAACCTAGGCACTTGGCTCCTTTGGAAATCAATTTCTGGCTTTGAACCTAATGCAAAGAGATTTTCCCTAATAAACACAGTATAATATGAAAAAGTCTCTGCCAATTATGCAATTTTATTAAATGTACGTTCTAAAATTAACAGAATTTCCATATCCCAGATGAGTGAATTACTTACTCTCCTACAATATTATATCATAATATTTTTGACAGTACCACAGAAAGTAGAACACGCACTAGAGAGAAAGCAAATACAACAGAGAGAAAGCATGTCTCTTTTTTATGACAAAGGAAAGTATACTTTTACCTGAGTCATGACACCATATATGAATTGTGGCCCAAAACCACTGAAACTTGCAGAAATTTTCCATCTCATTACAGCTTCATGAAGTTCAGAGTATTTCACATTCCTTGAGGGAAATCTGAATAAACTTTTATGTTCTTGCTATGGATCACTGTTGAACACTATCAAAGGCGAAGATTAAGAATTTGACACAAATACTGATGGCCATTTAAGTAAACATTTTTCATCACTTGTGATGTGGGTGCCAGCAACAGCATCCCAAACTCCTCTGAGGAGCAGAGTGCTGATCAACTTCAAAGGGAGGTTCTTTGAGAGGAAAAGTGCTGCAAAATACATCCCCTCTGAATTTCAGTATTCACATGTTCTCACTGCACGTTCTTGATTATTGTCTCTTTCAGTGCTCTGATGTCATGTGAGCTGCATTGTAAATATTTTATAAAATAGTACTTGTCCATTCATGTAGCTTTCATGAGGGAATTGTGAAATTTGCCTTTAATACATAGCTACAATCTTCTAACCTTCAAAGAAAACATCTCTTAAATACCAACAATAAAAATCGGAGAAGTGATTGGATATTTTCTTATTTCACATAGGCTTAACAGCATCTCATGCAGTATTGTTTCACAATGATTAATTTTCTCTAGCTTTTCTATTTAGTAATTTTTCTTCAATAATTCAGTATTTTCCAATGAACCAATTCATGGAAAATTTTAATGCTTCTCACATTTGTTTTGTCTAGATATTACTATGGTTCTGCTTGAATTCTGGCTTTCTTGGCTGCTAAGCATTTCCTTTGTCATTTATACCTGTTATACCAATATTTCAGCGTCTAAAAATCATACAGCAGGTGTTTTTCCTGGTTTAAAAATGAATTCCCCAAATCCCTTTTTATAGAATCAAGCTGCAGCTGGGGAGATTCAGGTTAGACATTAGGAGGAATTTCTTCACAGAAAGGGTGATTAGTCATAGGAATGAGCTGGCAGAGTCACCATCCCTGGAGGCGCTTAAGGAAAGACTGAATGTGGCATTTGGTGTCATGTCTGGTTGACAAGGTGGTGTTCAGTCAAAGGTGGGACTCAGAGGTATTTTCCAGCCTTATTGATTCTGTGATATTTTTATTCTTTGAACCACTAGAATATTTTAGGGGCCAGTTCTGAGCTATAGGTGCTTGAATTATTCCCATCAAAGGTGATCAACTCCATAAGGAGCCATATGACCAAGAATTTTAAAAAACTTAAATGATGGTATGATTTGAATGTGCCCACTTGGCTATATGATGGTATTTGGCATATAAAGTAAAGTTTATTTAGAAAGGATGCAAAATTCTGCAGGTATTATCATTAAATTTACAGTATTTCTGATATATATGGTCAAAAGTGCTGGTTATATATATATATTTTTTTTTGCTACCTAATTAAAAATTAAAATCTGAATAAAAAGAATTTATTTGGCAACATCTCTCAGATCATACCAAGAGTTAACAGCTTGTTTAATTTACTGCATACATAGGTATTCTAGAAAGGTTAGGTTTTTTTCCTGAGCCCTTTCTGAAGAAACTAGGGGAGAGCAATATCATAGTTCTGAATAATTAAATAGAGCAATAGGGTTCTCCCTTACAGCACAGGGGAAAAGTAATTGGTGACAAATCCTGGCAGGAGCTGTTTCCTGCTCACATCAATATGCCTATATTCCCTGGAAACTATTATTTTCACTCATCCTTCAGTTTCTCTGTTCAGTAACAAGGTTTACAATTGTTCTCTTTAGTTACTCTGCCTATGGTAGCTGCTTCTCTTTGTTGTGATTGTTATTGGACTGTTCTTTGATTTTTGTGCTAGTATATTAATGGTTTTCTTTATACTTTAGTCTCATGAGAGCCTTGTGAACCTTTAGCAACAAGCAGAGATATATCTGCATAATCCCATGGCCAGGCAGCTCCTTTGACAGTTACACATCTCTGCCAAGCATCGTTTACAATGGCAAATCTGCCTGGATTTTGAGCAGCATCTCACTGGTAGTATTAAAGATATTTCCATTAACTAAGAAATACCAGACAACCTTCCAGAGATGAGGAGCTACACAAACAGGGTTGCATAGTCTAAATTTAGGCAGCTGTAAATATTACTTATCTCAGCAATGACTCAATATTGTTTCTGTGCACATTTCAGAAACTTCTTCTATAACCATATAAGACTAGAAATAAACACTCTTAAATCATAATAAAATTAAAACACTGTTACAATAACAACTCCTATCATTCTTTATCTATAAAGAATATTTATGTCCTCTTCTGCTCCTCTAGTAGGACACTGCATATAAAACATCTAATTGTTCATTTATCTTATTTTATTTAGTTGTTGTAATAGTTACTAGGTGGTGGAATTGATGCACTTTGCAGTGACACTGCAGCATTTCCAGACCTACTTACATTACAGAATGTACAAACATGTGTGAGATTTATACCTTCTACATTTACAGGTAGTAAAGCATGATGCATTTAATAAAGAAAAATATACCTAAACCAAAATAATGAAAACTGGGAAAAGGCTATTGCCATGATTCACAGAAATCTTTCAATTATACATTCAATTTTTAGTAGTACAGGAAAGCTCTCACACCATCAAGCTGAGGACATAATCTGCCCAATTAATATAAAAGAGAGAAGTAAGTAAGAATAAGTACCATAGATAATGTTGCTGCAAAGGGAAGAAAAACTTATGAATATTATACAATGCCCCCTTCTTAAGAGCTTATGCAAGTCAAACCAAGATAAATTTTATCAGTTTTTGGCTATTGAGGAAAAGCAACAGGCAATACCTAACATCACACTGAGTCCTGACAGAGCTCCTCCTGCACGCTCCACTGAAATAAGCTACAGGAAAAAGTCAGAGCCAGCAACAGAGAAGCCAAAGGAATTGCTGATGTGGATTAGACACATCTTCGTGTTATCTACAGAGAGAAAACAAAACAGATGTTCATCGAAGTGATGTGTTGTGAATTTTGCAGGTGAAGGAAAAATAAATTAGAAGCCATTTTTTTTAAATCTAGAGATTTGAACTGAAGGAAGCTGAAAAGCAGAGTGGAATGGAAAAGAATTCTCACCTTTTTAATTTATTTAGGTGCTGCGTTCCACTAATGCAGAACTAATTACAGCAGAAGTAACCTAGCTGGGTAATTAATTCATAGCAGAAAATTTTAGAATCAGGCAGCAGGAATTCTATAACACAACACAGCTTTTGACAGTTTCCACAAAAAGCATACTTTCCATTTCTTACTGACTTCACCTATTAATTTGGCAGCTGCCTCAGTATCAGAAAATACTTACAGAGTTTTTATTTTGCAGTGTGGATTTGATGGCTCTACCTTCAACTACAAAGGTTAATTTATTTCCAACTGTATAAAAAATATTTCTCCAAGCTATGAGCCATTCATTTTCCGGACTATCTCAAGGTTTGCTTCCATTGTTTCATCTTGCAGAAAATTCAGTATTACTAAATCAATTCAAAGTTGCATTAGCCCCTAGAAACTGTGCCCCAGTGTAGCACTGCATGTTTACTTAGCAGTGAACATATGTTGGTCGATTTTTATAAAAAAGAAATCATTTTTGAAAAGGCAGCCCTTAGAGTCATCTGACTCTTTAGATGATAGGTACAAGTCTCATGCCATTATTTTATCTTGCACACCTGCTTATTAGAAAATTTCATCACAAGCTTTGACACATTTTTTATACTTTTCAAAGACACACAGTACAATTGCACCTAACTGAGGTAGTTACTGAGCTTTACCCCTCTTTTCTGTGTTTTCTGCTGCAGAGAAGATTCAGTTTTAAGAAACAGAAGTTAATTTTCTTCTACGTAAAAATTCAGACTCAATATACTATCACATAGCTATTAATCAAGCTGGCAAATCAATATTTAAGTGACAAATCAAAAGAACACAACATAATAAGAATTTCACTAGAAAACTTCAATTTATTTCTTCCCATAAGGTTTCCTATATCCTTCTGCTTTTTCTTCTCCTGTGCTAAACTTATTATTAGTATGTATTTTGAAGCAGAACAGTAAGAAGGATATAAAGCTGGTAAATATATTTGAAAATGCTGCTCTGTTCCAATTTACTCCAATTTTACTAAAATTACATGCTATTTTTAGTCACTTTGCACTTTGTGATGTTATCAAAGACACAATTCAATATCATAGCTTTCTTTTCTCGTCAGCAGATCATTGTGAGGTTTGTAGTGCACTAGAATTTAAAATGTCATCCACACAAACATGAAAAACAAAATAGGGGCTAAATTTGTCTTTGCAACAGTGTTATTTTACAAATATATAAATCAGGACTAGTTAAAGGAGAGAAAGGCCTAAATCCTGAGACTGTGCTGTGGTTATAGGCAGCAGGTACCAGTAGATCCCAGAGTTATTATATAGCCAAGAAACAATGTTTTGACAAGTACATACATGTTTTCAAAAACCAGCCAGCTCATTTCCTGATATTCTGGGCTGCTCTTCTGCAAGCTTCAGTCAAATACCTGAGAAGTCACACCAACCTACCACTCAAACTTTCACTCTCCAAAGCAAACGAGTAAAAGAGGAGAATTTGGAGATAATCTCCTGTATATATTTAGGTCAAACCACTAAGTTACTTACATGAGGCACTGAGGAAATAGTGCTTTTTCTCTCTTTTGGCCTTAGCCAACAGTCTGTGCTCTACAGACTCATCACACAGAACACCTGAATGTCTCAACATAACATGCACAACTGTTGTACAATGACCTTCAAAGAACGAGGAAGCCATAACAATGTACCCAGACTACAGCTTTGACAGCTGTGAGTGAATGGGTATCAAAATCATGTCAAGAAGTCTGTGGTGGAAGATACTCAATACCACTGAACAACTAAAATAATGATATAAGATGTAGTCATGCTTTTTAATGTATTGGAAAACAATCTAAGATGTCTATTCTGAGTAATGAAATTTTATATAAATAAAATGGGACATGATATAGAAACTACATACAAGTTTAGTTAAAGAACTGCAAGGGGTGGGGGGGGTTATGTATGTAAGCATCATAATCACTGAACCATGCAGTTAACATTGATAAAATTTTATTTTGCTGAGAGTATGGGTTTGTATCTAAATCTGTCATTCCATTATCTTGTGTAGACATCTAACAAAGTACAAAATGTGCCATATTGCACAACCTGCAGAGGGAAAAATCCATGCATATTTTCATGCTTCAGTAAATCCAGAAAATTCTTTGTCACAAGTAATTATATGTATGCTATACCTTTCCTTTTATATAGGCTCAGTGGATTCCTGGCTCCTTATTTCACTTGTATAGAGGTTGTAGAGTTAAAATGTCTTCTTGATCCTACACATTGTACAAGTGTTAAAAACAAGGAGAGATGGTCGAATGGGGGACAACCAGGTGATTGGGGACAGGGAGGGCACACAATTGTGGGCAATTATGCTCAGCTTAGATGGCTGGGAAAAAAAAGGTTCAGATCAACTTTTCAAGAGCTGTTGCTGTTCGGTTGTAAACAGCATGGTGAAAGGAACCAAGCAAATTTTTCTTTTTTTATTAACAATGGCAAAGAGAGGTTAAAGAAACTACCTAAATAAGACTGTAAGAGTAGATGTTTCTAAGAGGGAATGAACTCACATTTCATGGAGAAGGTATTAGAGGAAGTAATATTCTTCACTTTTAGCAACCATTTAGACATCTTCTCATCACTGCTTTTTGGTCAAAATCATGAGACAACAAAACACAAACCCAGGAGCCTTTGTGGTATGATAGGAAGCCATCACACATGCTCCCTCTGCTTCACAGCAAACCACAGCAGGATCACCTCGTGTCACCTCCACAGCTGCACTACCCACAAGCAGGTTACAGCACAAATACCAGTGTAAACAAGCAGCAGCACAGCACAAAAGGGTAAAGGTGAGGGGCAGAAATTAAGGAAAACTCTTTCGAAGGACTAAGCAGTAGACAATTGGCAATACTTCTTCAGACCAGTTCTACTTTGTGTATTTGCATTCATAATGCGTTCTCAAAGCTATGTTAAACAGCTTGGCACAGGAATATAGCACATTCATTGGGTAAAATCATTAGGAAAATAATGGAAAAGAAACTGCTGCACCTGATTCCATAAAATACCCTGGAAAATTTGAAAAACCTTGCTCTTGCAAAGCCTGAGAAAACTGAGGATAGAAGATCCAGCTGAGAAGGCATTTCATAAATAGTAGAGCGAGTCACTTTATTAATCACTTTTAAGAAAGGCTGGATCAATTATCTTCAGAGCAAGCAAGAAAGATTTTAGCAATGCATCAAAACAATGATCACTCAGATTCTTTTCTTGTCAAGTTTGAGACTATTTTTTCCTTACAGTAATGACTGAAGGTCTGGCCTGTATTTCCCAAGAAGCCAAATTAAATTGACATCTATTTAAACAGATACATTAAAAACGCTCAACCTTGTTAAGATTGCTTCAGTACCTCAAATAAACCAGACACACCTGAACATCTATATGTCATTTTGCACCTCAATTCATGCTGAATATGCCTGAAAAGTAGTAAATACTCCCTCCTCACATTTTAAAATAGGCACATGTGTAAGCTTAAGCAGTGCAATCAACGCTCTTCAGGCTTTTTATTTTCATAAATGACTAGAAAATCCAAACTTATCCACCTTCCATTTAGATCACTGCTTTTCAATCTTTTTCTGCTGTGTGACACAAGATATCCATATTAACAATTAGGCTGGGATAATAATTAGGTTCAAAGGAAACAAAGCTCATTTGCCTTCTTTTAGACTAAGCGTAGGAATGAGAAAATTGATTGAGCACAGATGTGAGCAAGGGACTGAAAACTGTGCTAAGATTTTGCCTAAAATTAATCATTTTTGAACATCAATGAACAAGATAAATCTTTAGAGCTCTGAATTCACTAGTGCTAAGCACTGAATTCAGTAGGATCCCATGGCCTAAAAGTGCTACAGGGCCAGCAATTTCAGACAAATGGACAATGTCAGGGTAGCAGGGGTCAGGATTGTTGGGGTTATATATCCACTTTGCCCAATGGGTTTATGATCAATTAATTACTGTGCAAGTAAAGAAACTTCCCTGCTCATAGAAGGGTGTTAGGTGTGGGGAGGCAACAACTATGTTTAAGATGACAGTCAGACCTGATTCAGAAGAAGCCACCTGGCTTGGTTTTGTGGTCATACAAGAAATAATTTCCCTCAGCAGAACTCTAAGCCCAGCTTTTGCACCTTTTTTTTTATTTAATCTCCTCTCTTCTCTTTATCCTGTAAAGTGACCATACAAGGACCCTAATTGAATATAGTTCTTGGGCAAATTAATGAATTCATGTGGTCAAGTGCTTTATGCTGAATGCACAGAAGCACATGGAGTAGGAGTGTGAGCAAGTAAAGAAAGTGGTTTGGTTCATTTGCTGAACAATTGTTGAAAGGAATACTTGTTTGATTGGAAAAGGCAGGAGACTGACCATAAAATAAAACCAAAGTGTTTCTCTATGATTCAAAGTGTTCATTTAACCAAAAATGAAACTCCTTATATCAATTATCCAAAAATAACCCATATTCAGCTTAGACTGAATAATGTGTTTCACTTGATGTGAAGCCAGGAAACATAAAGCAGTTTCAAAATACTTATTGTCCTAATTCCTTATTTCATTTTTAAATTTAGGGCTATTTCGATTTTAAAATAGCATTTTTGAATGAGAAGTAAAAAGACCAAAAAAAAAAAAGTCACCTTATTCCACAGGTGACATTTACTGGTTTATCTAAGTTCTGTAAAGACTGAGACCTATATGAGCAAAAGCAAAATGAATCTCAGAGCAATCAGTTTAATATCTTATGTGCTGGATCTCTGGATTTTGTTAGATTTTGGTCACAGCACTGAACAGTGATTGGGGTAGAGGTTGATTATGGTTTGGATTTTTAAAAAATATATGCCCTTGTTTAAACAAGTTGCAGGCATTCCTTTAACTATGATCTTGGTTTTTAATAGTCATATTTTGACACATCAGGACAAGCCCTAATGAGATATACTCAGACTTAGATATATTTAGACTCATGTGATGCAATATGCAGCTATCTTGATGTATTCAAACTCTCACCAGAAATACATGGCAAATGTGATCCATTCACCTTCATCAATTTTTATGCAGGTGATGGCAAATTTCCAAACACCAGAAACTCTTTATCAAAACGGAATATTTTTTATGAAGTATATTCTTTAGTTCAATCATAGTCACAGGATATAAAACAAGCAGGTTTTCTTACATAAATAAATTTCTGTTAAGCAAGAGGTCACACTCTATAATGACTGTTAGTAATTTCCAACCTTAATACCTATGAATTTACAAATCTATTTGAAGACTTCATGAAAAAGAGTACCAAGATGAGTGCTGTGATTTCTACACTGAGTAGAAATCATTTCATTTTCATTCCTGGTTTAAGGCCAGCTTCTGGATTATTTCTGCTTCAGTTAGTATGATTGAAACCCAAATAGATGGCAAGGAAAAACTTGTGTTTCAATAAGAGACTCTTCTAAGGTTTTCAGAAGCCTAAATAAGTAAACAAGTGTTCAGTAGGATCTAGGGAAGAGTGGTGCCCTTTACAACTGGTGCAGAAGAAATGTGCTTTTAACTTGCATACTGGTACATTCACACATATACACTTTTCATTTCTATGAATGTTAAAAACATTTTGTCTGCATTGGGTAGGTCAAATGCTCAAAGTTGGAAACATTAATCATTCAGTTGGTATGACTTTATTGGAGACAGCAGTCATATATCAACAAAGATTCAGGACAGTGACTTTTCCTGAGGGATTCAGGGAGTGAGGGAGTACACTAACCAGAGGCACATTTTCTTGCTATTCTACTGCTTATTACTGTATCATCCAGGAGAGCACATTATACCATTATATTTTGCTTAATGGCTGAATATGATACATGCCTTTTTAAGACATGATAAGTCCAGTCTCTCTGCACATATGACCCTTATGACCCCTCATATAAACTTAGGTTCTGTCCATTGAGATTTAATTTTTTTTTCTTCATGTGATTTGTTCCAAATATAAATTCTTCGAACATAATCTCATAAATTTAATTGAAACTTGTAAGTGGATAATACTGTCCATAAAATGGAAATTAATCATTTTTAAAGCCAGATTCCAGTGTTACATCTAGCAATATTTTATCCAGAAATATTTGAACAGTAAAATGAAATGGAGAAATAATGCCTTAAGTTTTAGCTTTCATATTTTCCAGATCCTGTACTGTTATAGTATATAACTCTGAACTTCATATAAAGGGTTAGCAAGTTCTCTTCACAGTTTAGTCAGACAAAACAATCCTTTTCCAGCCAGAGAACCAAGGGCACCATTGCAGCTTCAGGCCCAAAAAGTGTAAACAACAGGAAACTGAGGAGAGCAGTCTGTGAGGATGGGAATTTATAACCTGAGGCTGTAATTGGACAATTAACCCCAATATGTAAGTGTACCAAAACTTATGGAAGTGTGAAAAATCGTGACTTGGTTCATCTTGGGTAGAGCCATGGCCCGGCTCTTGTACTGCCCAAGGTGTATCCTTGGAAGGCCTTTCTAATAAAAAACTACTTTATTCCTTTAACACTGTCTAGCCTCTGTTCCAGGTAGCCTCACAAGGCATCAGAAAGAATTGTTCAGTGAACAATTTAGATTAATTACTTCAAAACAAAGGGATGATATTGCTACATGAGGACAATTCTATGCTAAGAACAGCTCAGCTAAAATTCCTTCTTCTGTGGTCACTGTTTTTGCTGGGGAAGGGAAGGACTATCAAATACTCAAATAGTTCACCTGAGAAAGGAGCAGCAACTACTGTTCCAGAATGAGAGCACATTCCTTGTTTCCTCTAGACACAAACTTATTTCAAGTAAAAGTAATCCTTTCAAAAAATGAAATTATTTTCTCTGGCTCATTAAGACAAATTTCAGTATTTTTGTCCATTTTCAGAGACAGAGATTTTCATTTGATAAAGTATTGTTTTCAATTACTGTTGACACAGTTATTGAACTTGGCTTACTAAAGCATAAAAGCATACATGAAATGTCTGTGTTCGATATCACTTATTCCCAAATGTCTAACTCAGAAATCACTGTTTAATCAATCCCAAAGTGGAGACAAAATCCATTAGGCCTACAATCAATGACTGTAGATCATCTTCAAATAAAGTCTTCACTAAAGAGCTCATTTCAAACTGAGCAAATATTAAGTCCTGAAGTTATATAATCAGCAAACATCTATTCACCAGAAAGTGTATCAGCCAGAACTTGGCATATGACACAGCTTTTATTTACATGGTGGTGTTTGCTCATGGAGAATATCAGCCTTGGCAGACAAAAACTTTAACACTTATCTCCTTTCATATGCTAGTCACAATAAAAATAAATTGGAAAATGTTTTCTAGAGTTAGAACAATATTTTGCTTATGAAGGTTCAGTGAGAGGCTGTTGCATATTAGTACAGTACAAAATTCTGTATTTGTTGTATTTTCACTGCTGACAAATAGGGAAACATTAAGAATTCTGTCTAACTTCGGCAATTATGACTTGCTTAGATTGTGTAAATTTAACAAGAACATGGAGATTCCCAAATAAAAGCCAAAATATAGCATTTTCTTTACAAAGCATGGCTTTGCTCTATTGCCTTGCACACAAAATTTTCCAGGATAAACTAATAGCCAACTGTCATGTTAAGCCCCCTTGACACCAAGTGTCAGTTATAAAAAAAAAAAAAATCCTATATCTTGTCATTAATCTGCACTGGGTTTTATCCACAGATCTCAAAACAAGTCAATGAGCTGCCAACCCTGACAGCTGCAAATGTCTCCTGCATGAACATGTACTGTGGGCTAGATTCTTATCTCAGTTACAGCAGTAACAATAAAAGGTCCTTTTGTAAGCAACATCAACATGAAAGAAGCTCATCAATTATCATTGTAAAATTACAGGTAGAACCTGCAAGAATATGGGAAAGAAAATTAAACAGTAATTTTGTATGTATAAATATTACAAATGTAACTCATAACAAATTAACCATCCAGTCAAATAAATGAGGAAACTATTCCAAGCAACAAAAAAAAACAAAACACCCCTCCATTTTTGAAAATTAATTATACTGGTTCTGAATCAGTGAGACATCTGCTATTTGATTTCATGCTTACATGGGGTGAAAACTATTTTGAGTCTAAAGAACTGTCAAACTCTTTTAAAATACTACTTTTCACTGTCAACAGGAGATCAACCACCTTGCATCAGACCTTCTTTCTCTGTTCCTGAACTCTAAGGATTCAATGCAGTTGAATACTCCCCCTTATGGGCTGCTACAACATGACATTATAGTGCTCTGTATTTCTCTTAACTAAATGCCACCACCTCCTACATGCACTGTATGTATAGCAACAGAGCTAAGATAGGTCCAATCCATAGAAAGGGATTCATTTCACTAAGTCTGTGATAGCAGATTTTTGCAACTGCAAATTGTCATTCTTTGTTTTGCTTTGTTTTGTTCATCATTACTAAATTTCAGAATAAATATAAAGGAAGAGAATTGATTCAGTCAGATCTGCTGACTAGTGTTTTGTTCTTATTGGAATTTACCCTGGACAATAAATACATCTAAGCATTGTTGTTAGGAGATTTGCCACTGCAATGACTTATTTGAAATCATATTTGTTAATCCTGTAAGAATCAAATGTAGAACAGTGAAATAAAATCTAATTAAAATGGTATTCACTATATTTTCCTGAGGAAGTGGAAAAAACTGTACAGTATCTATATGTGGCCCACTAGCACCTATTCCCTGTGTATATTTGGTGAGAAAGCTTTCACCTCCAAGTTCTCTACTCATTCTTCAAATCAAACAGTCTATTTCAAAATGGACTTGCAACTTCATTGTGCTAATCTTTTAGAAGAAAGCTTTACTAGTTAGACCTTGTATAAGATCGGCTGCCCTAAATTATAATTCATTCAACTTAAAATACCTTAAAATTCAGAAAGTCTTTCCTGGTTTCTGTGTTCACCCTATTACTGACTGAAAACACACAGGGTCTCTCACCTGCTATAACTGACTGTAACAGCTTATTCCTCAGGGCAGTTTGTGTTAGCACACATTCCCTCTTCTACCACATCCTCATACACTTGAGGAGGGGAAAGTGTGTTGATAGTTTGAATCTGAAATGTTATTCAAACAGCAAAATGCATAGTTACCATTGATCCTCTTCACTTCTTTTTAACACCAATTCATCCTCTCAAAATGTGCTGAAAAACATTAATTAACAGTGATATAATTTCACCTCCTTTGTGCTGTGTCAGTCCAGCAAAGTGCTCTGTTCTCTTGCAAAGTCTTCAGAATTCAGCTGGGAACTTCAAAGAACAGCAAGCACTAACTTCCCCCAGCAGATCCTGTAACATTAAGCAAAGCACATTAAGGATTAAGATCCTCTCTGGAAATAAACAGAACTTCATTTGATTCAAGTTCTTCTCCCTGAACTTTAACTGAGTGGTTCTGGGGTCATTCTAATAAAACAGTTCACTAAAAGGCATCCTTTCTGAAAGTGCTTTTATCTTTGCTTATTCCATTCATAAAAATGAATGGGTTTATCTGCAATGGATTTGCAATTTAGATATCTAAACAAAATAATCAGATTAACGATTTTCTGCAGCATATTCTGTGGGAGTTAATGTAAAAAAATTGTTTAGAACATTTATTAGAACACTCAAAGTGTGCAAATAATATAAAGGATAAAATCAACAATGGAACTTGGCAAAAACCTCTTGAAATCCCTTCAAAAAAAAATTAAGCTTCAATACTAAAACTCCATATAAAATTTGACAAATAGTTCCCAGTACTATTTTCATCTCCTCTGTGAACAACAGGGATGGTGTCATCTCCATTCAAGAAGTTTATTTGATTTTGCTTTTCAAGTTTCCAAATAATGTTAAATTCAAAAACCAAAATTCCTCTATTAGGCAAAAATTTTATAACTAAGTCTTAAAGGAGGTGATACCTTCTAAAACAAGGAAGGTTATTCAACATTTCTCCTAACTTCTACTACTATGAAGCTATCAAGTAGCACTGAAATTTTATATGAAATGCTAAATTTCTACTTTGCTCTTTCTGGGGCTGATTGAATTTGAACAGATGTTTGTAAGATTGTATTTGTAAGGCAGATGTTCTAGGATTCTTCTATATGCAGTTGCACTATTTAGTATTGAGGTTTTTAAACTGGAGTTCACAGTGGGAACTAATTTATATGTATTTTCTTACTAGTTAGAGGCAGTACAGATAAGGAATTTTTTCTTAGAGACTTAAACACCATAACTATGAAAGCTTTGTTTTTCAGACAGGGTGAACAGACACAGAAAGCTGCTTTTCCACAAAAGAATCACCTTGGTTTGAGGTGCTTCTAATCTTTCAATAATGGGGGAAATACCCCACTCCCACTGCAGTTTGTAATCTAAAAGCAGAAAAATTGACAGAAACTCATGGGAAAAAAAAATAAGAATCAGGAAGGTAATCCTTATGAATTAAAATATTGGCTCCCATCAAACAGAAGGGTCTGGTCTCTTTTTCAGTCAGATTTGTATCAGCAACAGAGTGAAAGCCAGACTTTCAGAGACACAGCCAAAGTTGGCCACCACATCCCTCACAGGATGTTCCTCACCCTCTTAGAGATTCTTAACCACACTTGTGCAGGAGAGGAGTTTCAGTTTATTTAGCTTGACAAGCAAGTATCTGGGCTCTCAGGTTTCCTGGGATATAGGTAAAAAATCTGAAGGAGACTGATATAAGAAAACCCTCACAAAAAAATAATATTGCATTCTTTCTGGCCTTCCTTTCCTGCTGTTCTGCTCTTATAGAAAGTCTTGACTCACAGGGGTTTGCATGATGTGAGAAACAGCAAGACCTAAGAGAGCTGAGTGCAATTCATCTGTTATGAGAACAAAAAGGAAAATGAAAATAATTATTTATAGTATCATGAAGTTCCTGAGTTCAGTCCATCCAGAGCAGAACCTCAGTTTTTAAGACACTTAATTTCAATACCTCAATTAAAGCTTCCTTTTGGATCTGCAATTATTTATGAAGTCTTGAAAGATAAAGTTATGGGGGAAAGAGGTCAGCAAGATCCTCAGGAAAAAAAAAATTATTCAATGAGTCAGTGATTGTGAGGCTTTCCAGGTGCAATGTGAAATTACTTGATGGTTACTGGCCCTCACATGTTATTGAGCTTACTTTAACATCAGAAACAAAGACCTGACTGAAGCTGATGTAAGCACCCTGCAAACCATCAGTAGAAATCCAAAAGATGGATGTGCTGGTGGAGCAACACTGATGGCATCAGTGATGGACACTGGATCAGAGTGCCTGCAGCTCATGTTCTGACAGAATATTAACTCTAAACAATAAAAGAATTCCTGTGCCTGAAATTCCAACTAAAGGCCAGCCACCCAAGTCAACAGGAAAAAGTGGAGATGAATACAGTTAAAAGCAATTTTACTAGGACATTAAATAACTTCTAATCTCTTATAAGCTATGGGCCATTCCAACTCATTCTGCTGATCCAGGTGTATCAGGGCCAGTGAATGTTCCCATGGCTTTTGCACTCGTATGTGCCAATCACATACACGGCACAGCGTATGAAGCATTATGTGTGCTGTGTGTGCATACAGCACAGCTGACCAAGAGGAGAGAGTTACCAGGGAATTCAATTCTCTGCTGTAGTCTCCCAGCAATGGACAGATGCAAAATTGCAAGCAGAAATAATAGATCATGCTCGGACAGTGGAAAGAGGTGACAAATGAGCCATAGGATGTTATGCAGAACATGTACGTTCCAGAGGATGGAAGTCATCACTGCATCATCTGATTCCTAACTTCTGGCCTCAGTGGATAAGCATATCATAGTCAAATCTCATTGCTTTGAAGGTCACTGGTAAGGTTTTTATCAGCCTGACCTTTGTTGTCAACTTTTTTTTTTAAGTTCTCATTTCACTTTAATAACAAAGGAATGAGGATATGAAGGTTATGCGTAAAAAAACTCCCACTGATTTTTCATAAAATACTTGAATCTAAACAGACTTCAATTTATCAGGAATGTAGGTAACATTACCAACTATTTATTCACATCATACCTCCAATCAGCTTTTGAAAACAGGTATGGAATTCTAAGGTAGGACTGCTTTTGAGGTGTTCAAAAACCTAAAAGAAGCATAAGAAAAACACTATACTAGAGTGCAAATTTCTGAGTTAATTTATTCTCTTTCTCACTTCCTGTGGTTTATGGTTCACTTCTCTAGAAGTGAAGTTAATGTTCACCAGTTCTAGAGAAAATAATATTTATAGAGAAGTGAAGCATTCATCACTGAGGGAAAACAGGAAGATTCTATTTCTATTACTGCTCAGTTTATTGTCTTGCAAATGCAGGTTTGCCCAATGCAGTGCAAGGGAAAACAAAAGTAAGGGGAAATCTGTTTAAAACCATAATTAAAACACTTACTATCCACCTAATTAGTAGCTTATCCTCCTTTATATTATCTGATAAAATAGCACTGTTAAATATATCGACATTAGGAAATAACTTATACTGTACACTGAAGTGGTAATTTTACAATAAAAATTCTTCTTGCAAATGCAGTTTAGCCAGTGTGTTTATTCCCCACATTGCTTCAAAGTACATTCATCATTTGAGATATATCATTCCCATGACAATGGTATCACAAGGAATCATGGTATAACAATGCTAGACCAAACAGACAGAATGTCAGCAGTGTCAAACTGGCAAATATATCATTTAACCAGAGATCAAAAGAGAAAATCTGAAGGTCAGAAATGCAATATTTATAATGCTGTCAGCAGAAGGTTGCATACCAAACACCTCATATCCAAACCCCTAAAAAGCTTATCAGAGGAACGTTTACAACACACAAGAGAAGTGCTACTGGAGTATCCTCCATTAGTTTCCAATGTGAATGAATACTGAGGCAAACATTTCCAAGTACCTTCCCCAGAAATCTTGAAATACGCTTTCATGGTACCAACATAAGCAGCAGTCAACTACTACCCTCATTCCCACTAATTCCACCTGGTACAACAAAATCCCCCCCCAGCATTTTTCCAATAAGCAAGACATTTCCTTGGAAAGAAACCAACATGATTAAGATGGCTGCTGGCTTTAGAAAAGAAGAGAAAATAAACAGAAACAACTTTGTATTGTCACTGATTCATACAAGGCACTTTGGCACTGTGCAAAGAAAACTCATGGTTTTTCCTGAGTATCTCAGTGACAACGGAACTTGAAATGCTAAATGTATGCAAGGAAGGTTGACAAAAGCAAGTTCACAAGAAAAATGAAAAGAGAATTGACATATGCCCACCAAACTCTGGCTTTATTCAGCAAATAACAATAGAAGACTGCTCCACATTTGGTGTGGGAGACAATCCATCACTGAGTGTTTTTTCTTCATACCTCTCCTGTAATCATGAGAGCATTTTACCTAGATGTAATTTCATTTAATACCATGGTAATAGATATTCAACAACATTACCATTACCTAAATTATAAACAAAACAAAGCTAATAAGAAGGATCTAGAATAAAAGGTTATGAAATTACAGACTTTAAGTTTTGTGAGTCAAATGCAAAAAATTCAAAAGCAGTTTGTCATTTTCTTCTTGATAGCTTTTTCATTTACAATTTATTAAAGTAAACACAGTATCTCTTGAAATATCTTTTTGATATCTCCCCAAATACAGTCAGATTTTTTTTAAAAAATTAGAGCTCTCAGTTTTCATGGTCCTTCTTATTGAAATTTTATCATATTCTCTGTTGACTGTCAAATAAACTCTGCCCATTAAATTTTATCTATGTCAGCAGGCTAAAGACATAAGAAATGTAAAAGCCCTATTTATGGGCTTTTACAAAAGCCCAAAAACCTTGAGAAACATTCTCTATTTATACAGCTTGTTCCCTCTCTCCTTTTCTTTACTTTTTGTACCCTTCCACTTCTAAAACCTCTCCCTTTGTCAATCCCTTCAATTTCTCAAACTTCTATTTCTCAGTCTATCTTCAAGCTCTCCTCCTCTTTGGAATTCCTCCTTTTGTCTGCCTTTATTTAACAGGCTTAGATCTTCATTTTCCCAACTTAATTTTCAGCAATCTGCTGACTGGAAGTGGAGAGAAGGTTTGCTTATTTTTGGTCCAAACAATATCTGGATGCTGGCCAGCTGACACAGATGCTCCACCCCGTCCCTCTTGAATAGTGAATAGCTCGTTTCCCTGAACCCTTTGGTCCTCCCAAAACAATCACTTCTTGCTCCTTTCCTTCCTTCCTTCCACATGCTCTCTTTGTGACAATAAGTAATAAATACCTTACCCAAACAACTTTATATTGCAGATTCTTTCTCAGACTTTCCCTCCTCTCCATAACATTTAGCCAGTTTCCCTCAGGCCTCCTTCTGTCCTACAGAAAAGTCCTGGATTTTGCAGTGCCCTGCTCCCCCATCCTGTTATTTATCCCTTCCAGTTGTATCTCCGTTGTTCTAAATAAATAGAACTGAAGTTCTGACCTTTGCAAATTCAGCTGGTACAAGTTTTTGAAGGAAACCTGCATGTCAGAATCACAGACACACGGTGACATACCATGCAGTACCATAACATACCATGGCACTGTGTTATACAGTATATATGCACCAACAGGGTCAACTTTGCTGAGATCTTCCACTGTAAAATACCATGCAGTGATGCCCACTGAGAGCTGAGGTATTACTTTGACATTTTTCCATTCATTTCATAGCAAGAGTCATGGGCATGGTAAAATACTTTCTACATATATCAATGCTCAAGCCTCAAAAAGATCAATAGTGGTTGAACAAGAATTCATTATACTAACAAAATCCATCAGAGAATATTAAAAAAAAATTTAAAAACAAGAATCAGCCACAGCATATCAAATTTAAGTTGCCTAGGAGTTTTATTTAAATAAGGCAAGACACTGAAATAATACTGAATTTCTGTTTTTACTCACTAGGTTTTAGTGCATAAAAATGTTGCCAGATGGAAAGCTGTTCATACACATTTTTCCATATTTTATCAAAGAGTCAACACAGATGAATTTCAAAAGAGAGGTTTTATAAAAAAACTATATAAAGTCTAAGAGCAAACTATACAAGGCAGCACATGAATGTAGAGGAACAGACAGCAAGTTTTACCAATGTGTTCAAAAGAATAATAATCAAAAAAGTGTCTTAGTTAAACAGCAAAGAATACTGAGTACTCACAAAGGATATCACAACCAAGCACTACAGCATCAATTCCAGCCTTCAAAAAAATCAAAGAGAATTTCTAATGAACAATGTCACTTCTGTAGCAGGTTGTGGTTTTATTACTGTTATATTTTATTATACTAGTTAAAAACATGAATTTTTGAAAATATAAAGAAAACTGGGTGCAAAATCCAGGCTACAAACAAATGCCTATGAGAATAAGTACATTTTTAATGCATGGTTCGTTGTGGCAAAGTTCTCTAGACTAACAGCTGAATCTATTGCTGGATCCAAAGAGAAGGTCAAACTAACAATGCAAAGCCATATCAAAAAGATTTCACAAGGTTGAGTGAGAACACAAAGACCAATTGTCCTTGATACAATGGGCTTATGTTAGGTATCCAGCCTTTCTGACAAACCATGCAAACAAAATCCCCAGCATTCACCAATAATTAAAATTCAGTTGAAACTGCACGCCCCAGAAATTGATTTAAAAACTACTGAAATAAAGAAAAAGGGCATATTTATGCAGAAAATTTTATGTAGTGGAAGTGATTTAAAGGTGACAGGTTTCAAATCATTGTATAGCCTTGGTGTAGCAATGGTGCTAACCATTCTCAGCAAGTTTATGGGGATCTGAGGTTTGTTTTCATATTTTTTCCATCTGAGGCTTCTCTCTGTCTTTTGTGAGCCCAAGAAAGGCCACACACCAAAACTATAACAACAGACATGGAAAAAACCCAGATGCCTATTTTATAACATGAAGATTTTCGTAACTTTTGGACAAACATGAATCTATTATATCCTCTGATCCTCCCTGCTACAGAGAACACTCACAGAAACAAGGATGGAGGAAAACACTGCAACAGCAAACAAGGAGATTGGCAAAGATCCATGAAGTTCTTAGGCAGGTGTAGCTCTCTTTGGCCTCTGAAAAACTCCTTAACTGATTTATCAAAATCATAAAAAACAATCTACTTCAGTCAAAAAGGAAACTCAAGACTCTGGAACTAGGTTTTCATACCTCATACATCTACAGGGCAAATATCTCCCCTTGAACACCATGGGGGAAGGAGGAGAGCAAACTAGAGAACAGTCAGCCCAACTTCAAATCTCACAAACATACAGTGCAAGTGTTGGGCCTCAATATACCTATAAATTTTTTCATGACTTTTCAGGAACAAACTGTGTCAAACCAGTCTCATTTCCTTCCTTATTATGATACCTACCTAGATAAGGGGCACAAGCCCATGTGCTCATGCTTTTATTAAGGTCCCCCATAAAAATCATCACATACAAACTAGAGAGAAAGTGATTAAAGCATTGTTTGTTGTAAGGTTATCTGACTCTCATTGAGAACATATTCTGTGGATAACTGCCAAACTCAAAGAGTATTTCAAGTAGAGTTCCACAGGGGTTTGTCCTGTTCTTAACTATATTCAGGATTTTCTTAATAACATGGGTGCTGCATAGCAAGCATTCCTAAAGTCTATCAGGACATTATTGAGCCAAAAGTGGTTTCCATGAGCTAAACACTAAACTGGGACCAGTTTAGACACCTCATTTTTCAGAAAGATACAGCCAAATTGAAGAGTGTGCTGAAAGGGAAAAGACTTAAGTGTTTCCTAAACTACTATTTATGAACAAATGCTCCTGAAAATGGGATGACTCCTTCAGAAACAGCAGGATGTCCTAGTCGAGTCCATCTGGTGCTTAGACAGCAATCATCCTTACAAACAGACATTTCCTTTTGCTCCCTCCAGCAGCAGAGCACAAAATTTAATCTAGATCTCCTTCTTGCTGTTCCACTTAAGGACATGGTGAATCTGATGCATCCCCAACAACTCAGTTAAAAAAACGGGTTACTGAACTGTTTTCCAAGACTGACCCAATTTCCTCTAGTTGTGTTTGATCCTGCCTCTCTGCTGAAGCACTGCCAAGATCTCTCCAGGTCCCTTTCAGACTCTGTGATTTCTGTTGATTATGTTCCTTTTTTATTTCCTGTTAAATGAAAAAAAGAAAAAAGACAAAACCAATTAGCAAGACTTTTATCTAACTTCTAGACAGATAGCTATAAGCAAGATTTCATTTTCCAATGTTCTTTATAGACTTATTTAGACTATGAGTATATTCTAGCTTTTTACTTTAAGAAAGTTTTTCTCCCACCCACCATGAATGCCAAGCCTGTCAATCACACTAACAACAACAAGATACATATGGGACAGTTTAAGGAGGAAGAGCAGACATGAGAAACTGCTCCTTTAACTTATTTGGAATCAACTCCAACATGTGTGCCTGGGAGGAAAAAAAATGAGTATGTGGTAAGTCACTCTACTTTCATTATTTTGTATAAAATGGGAAAAAACAAACAGGGACACCAGTTCATATTTTCTGTAGTGTAATACATCGTTGACCTATTTTGCTTAAGTGTATTTTCCTGGGGCAGTATTCCAGTGTTACATCCAGTAAAACAAGTTGCTTGCTGCTGCTACGGGGCTTCGCAAAGCCGGACTTGACTGTGAAAGTTCTGAGATAAGTTTAACACATTTAGTGCTTATGTTCATGAAGATATAGAGAGTATTTACTAAGAAATGCTTGTGGCATGATCTAGGAAACAGTTTTTATACTGCTTTTTAACTATGAAATCAAAAATTGAGAGCTTAATTTACATAAAGCCAAGGAACAGTAGCCTGCAAAAACTTGTTCTTTATGTTGCTTGCACATTTCAGACTCTAGGAAATGAACTTTAGCCAATATATAGTTTAAAGATGTGTTAACTCTGCTTGATATACAGGTTCTCTATGGGAATTAATTCCTCTTTAGAGGATAAAATACCTGGTGTATAAAATGCACATATTTAGATTCCTCTGAAATTTGGTAGCTCTCAAGTACTAGATGTCCTTTTTCATTAGGGCTCAAAAAATAAATTTCTTAATATATAGAATCCGATTTCTAACTTTTTTTTTTTTTTTGGAGGAGTGAAATTGTAAAACAGTGCAGATTAAAATTGTTAATGTCTCCAGTAAGACACAAGTTTTTAAAATAGCAGACTTCTCTCTGCACACATACCAAATACATTTTTAAGCCTGCCAGAGTTCACAGCAGATCAGGAAGCTCCAGGGAATTTTCAAGAAGCGAGTGAGCCTGATCTGCCCTAGGCTAGTGCTGTTTCACATTCAAGTATCTAAATTCTGCTTCAAAATTTTATGTAAGCACCTGAAAGTTTGGAAAGAAATCATTTCTGTGGCCTGTCTTTATCTGGGGAACTCTGGAAGCCTCAGTATTCTGCTCATGCACTCCTCCCACTACAGCCCTCACAGCCAGCATGTGTCCAAGTGCACATATTCATTTGGGTTTATCACACCACGGGAGGTGATACATTACGCAGAGGAACTAGAAGTATGAGGGTACTAAGTAGCATCAGTAATCAAATTTGGGGTTCCCCAGCCAACAATTCTTGAAATAATCCCCTTGAGGGTAATGGAAAGCAAGTGGAAGTGCATGACAATATTCTCCATTTCTGTCACACACACTTAAGGACAGAAAACTACAGCATTGATCGAGCCAAGGGCAGCACCAGCATCAAGAGAGGAGATGCAGGATCCCAGATGAGCCTCCCCAAGTCCCTGGTCTTTTTTCCCCCACTTGTCATTATGTTTAATCTGACTAAAACTAATGGAAAAAAAATGCGTGCAAATCTTGCAAGTCTTTTCAGTTGAACCACCTACACTACAGCCCCTTTGGGAGCACAAAACTGAGCATTCCCAAACAGATCTGCCTCATTCAGTGGACAGAGACAGACTGCATAAACACTGGCCTTTTAAGAGAGTGTCCTAAGAGCCTAAAACACAAATTAAGGCAATGACAACACAGAAAAGCTAGCCACAATCTAGTGTTGAGGGAAAGCAGGTAGCAGAAGAAGGATGCCTGGGCACAGCAAGGTGGGGCAGCTGGCAGGGCAGAGCTGCAGCTCACCCTGCAGCCCAGCAGGCAGTGCAGGAAGGTGACAGCAGCTGGCAGCCAGGAGCAGTTCTCACACCTCAGGACTTTCAAAAATGCTCCTGTCCTGAGGAGGAGAAGCAGGTACGGCTGGCAGCACACACTGAACTGCAAAATTCTTAATGCACTATTTTTAATTTGCCTTTGAGATGTTCTGAACTAAGACTGCTAACACCTACTCAGTAAGCAAACAGCTTGTACCACATAAATATCTGCACTTCATATTATTCATGTTCCACACCTGATGCCATCTGTTATTTGGTAGTTTCCTGCAAGCAGCCATTAAACCTGTAACTCACACATCTCCTACCCAGCTGCTTCCCACCTTCACAATTCATGACAACTGTACAACAGCCAAAATCAGCCCTGCACTCAAATTAGACAAGCAAAATTGTAAGGAATACATGCACCTCTCCCTTCTGGTTCTGCATACAATGGAAAGAGTATTGCTGCCTCCTGTCATCCAGGAAGATGGTGCTCCCCTTGGAAAAACTCACACCCAACATTCTGAAACATTGAACAATACAAAGCACTAAGAAATTCAACATCATTTTTTCATAATAGGCCAGCCAAACACCTCTAAGGTTTTTCTGAGCAGGCCAAATTTAAGAAGCAAGAGCTTCAATCTTATTTCTGAAACTCTAGGAGTAGAGTTTTGATAGACTCAGTGCTCTGCCAAATAGAAAATAGCAAAAAGGTATTCACTGGCAACAACTGACCTGTCAGTCACTCTGACAGTAAAAATATATGCAGGAAAATTTTGAGGATAGCAGATGAGACACTTCAACACTTTCAGGAATTGCAGGTATGTGCATATGTTCATATAACAACCAATTTCCATATATTGGAGTCACTCACACAAGAACATTGTTACTTCCTAAATCACCCTTCACATGCGTTCACTTTAAGTGACCAAACAGGAAAAAAGTTGCAAAAACTACTTCCTCCTCAGATTTCTACATCAGTAAAAACCAGTAAAGCAAGAGTTCAGTGTTACTCATGCAGCTCAAGTCTTTCTCCCTGGATAGAAGCATGACCACAAAACTACCATCTCAAGAGGAATTTGAGAACTGGACAGCTTTTCAAGTTGCGGATCTCTTAAGACAGGTACTGAATCTGTATGTGAGACTTTAGAGAGTTCAGTCTAAATTCAGCTAGCAGAAACACTTACTGGATTTCTCCTTGAAAACCAGATATCTTATCCTACATCTATCACAAATATTTAAAAGTGCTAAAAATAGTTTAGTCACCACTTATTAATATAAGTTTTTTGGTACCATCCTGTTTTGTATAGAAATCTAATTCATGACAGAAGCCAAGATCTCCCATATTACACACTATTCAAAAAATGTTTCCTCACAGGAATATTGCTTGTAAGAGAACAGATATTTCATGCCCAAATTTATTTCCTGCTGTGAAAAAATAATCATTTCAGAGAAAGTATGTCTAGTTTTATATTTGAACATAGCTTTAAAATTTACAGCATGTCAATAAGAATCTACTGTTCATGTTTTCTTCTCAAAGCATATATATACACAGTAGTTGCTAGATGTTGTTTAAGTGTAATGTAATGGAACTTTTTTTGGGGGGGAGGGTGGTTGAGTCATTCTTTTGTATATTTATTTGTTGTACAAGGTCCTTTCAAGTATATCTAAAATAATCTGAGTTGCACGAAGTATTCCAAGCTAATTTTAAGACACCTCTCACTATCTTACTAATCTCCTCTCAGATATGTAAAATATATCCTTCATGATACAGCTTTTTTTTAATCACGTTTTTCTTCTTAACTTACTGAATACCATGACCCAGGTTTTATAGTTCTACCTGCAACTTCTAAAGTCCATTCCTGCAATTGGATATATAATCTATTTTATATCTCTTTTGATCGTTTTTATGCAAGTTACTCTCTGTAATTTTGTATATAGGACTTTTTTTTCCTTGTGTTTATTCTAATTCTAATTATAACAGCTCCAATCTTATCCAGTACCTTCTTTACACCAACAGTGAAAATTCATGGTCATTAAAGGTTTCTCATCCTTTTCAGCTAAAGAAGCATACAATCTTTTTTAAGACAAATAATAATGCTATAAAGTCTTCCCACAGGAGTTCCTGTTTGTAGACACATAAAAAGTAGGCCACAGTTTAAAATTATAATTTTGTGATTTTTTTTCATTTTGCCTGTATGTAAATACATATGCTTATTCATGTACAATAGAAGTATGTGCTTATTTGTACAATTCATTCAAAACACAATCACCACAACCAAGTTACAGAAAAAAATCCTGTTTCTGAACCTGAATTCTTTCCAGCAATGCCCATCATGATGGTTAAGTGCAAGACACAGCCCAAATATCTGGTGCTGAAGTCAAGCAGAGCAAACAGAGGCTGGCAAACAGCCATGTGAGATGATGACATGGCTACTGCTGAACTTTTGCCTCAGGTTACCTTTTAACCTGTTTCTAATTCTGGCTTCTTATCCCACAGCAATCCACAATATTTTTGTTGGGCTCCTTGCTGCACTTATATGACATTTGCTGCTTCAAAATTATTTCTTGTCTACTCTGTTCAGGATCTCATTAGCCCTTATCCCCTGTAATCTTTCTTCCTAAGAAGGAGGTAATACTGTGTCTTACCTCTTATGTGAAAGTCACTGCCTGAGCATTACAGTTACTCAATATTGTCTTTCTAATTATCCTTGTCAAGTAGTACAACAACTTCCACAACCCTGAGTATTTGAGCACAAAAATATTAATTAGCTTATTTACAAATGTCAAGTTTCACACTATTGTAATAATCTTGTCTTTTTTGTCACCTCAGTTGGGAATGTCTGAATCTGCTGCAGTTGTAGAAAGACTGTGCATGACTGGATCTCATTTCTTGGTAAGCAAATATTCCATAAGAGCTCTCACTCAGGTGTATTTCAGCTTGAGGATTGTACTCCTTACAGTGCCAGGAAATAACATGAAATGTTGCCTTCTTTATAAACACTTCATCAATTGATTTGATTTTGCATTTTAGTGGGTTGATTTCCACCTCTGACTCAAGGAATCCCCCTACACAAAAGAAATCCCAGCCAGCCTTCCCCAGCTCCAGAGAAAGGGCAGATATAATCAGCCATCAGCACACAGATGTGGCAGGGGACAGCTCATGAAATATGAGGAGGTTGTGGGGTTATTTTTACAATATAGATATTTTAAACCCATAATTCATGTAATTTTTTTTTATAAAATTTGCATTATTAAGAACATTTACAAGCACAGAATTGTACATAAATTTTATAATAAAAGTTTAGAGAAATAATGCCTGAAAAATCTGATCATGTCCTTTCCTGGCCTTTGTAGAATTTTTTGTATGAGCGTGTTTAATTGATTGCAACTAATTAGGAGAGAAGACTAAAGTAACTCCTTGAACTGCAGGAATTCCTCTACAAATAATAGCACTTGTGTAGCTACTGAAGTAAGAGTACCTTAAAATCTATTTTAAAGGTAAAATTATTGTTATGGTGCATTTATGCACTGCAGAGATAATGTGTTTGCTTGGCAATTCATTGCTCAACAGAACTGTGTCCTGGGTGCATCAGGAGTTATACCTGCTGTTTATGCTAACCAGAGCTTCAGTGCTGCAACATGATTCACGAGGCTGCAGGTGCACCATGGCCACAGAGCCAAACTGGGTTTTACCAACAGTTCACCAATGTAGTAGGGCTAACAAAGCTGTCAGGTACACACTGACTCCCCTCCCATTGATCCTCTACAAACTGGATCACTAAAGGTGCTGCAGTCTCCACCACTGGATGAGAGGCAGTGAAGTTAAAGCTAAGCGTGGATGTGACAGCTTCCTCTGGCTCTGCAAATAAAGCTGTAGAGCAGCAGTGGACTGAGAAGTAACTTCAGATGTTAGTGGTAACTTATTCAAAACACAAGTGAAAAAAGCAAGGAGAACAATGGATGACCTTTGGTGACAGTCTACAATAGAAAAATAGTATGACTAAAAGCAAAAGCATTTGCTAGTATGTTCTCCAAACTATGTAGTATCTTCAAAACACCTTTAAAGATTATTTTGCACTGCAGAAAACATGGCATTATACACATGACACAATAAGCAGCATACATTTCTTATGTCATTACAGAAAAATTGAGACAGGTCTCACACACTGGTAGAAACTTTCCTACAAATTTTAAATATTAATTGAATTGTTCAGTAGCCTTGTCAACATGATAAATCTGCATGCTTGAAAAAGAATTAATTATGACAATACTAAAAAAAATTTCAAATACCTATATTTTGCTATCATTAATAGCCTTATTTGAGTAATTGTAAGATGCTGTTCTCTTGTGTACAAGCTAACACATATATCAACTTAAAAGTAATTAAATCAACAGCCAAGTTTTTTATTCCAAGCTCCTAGCCCAATATATGAGAAATGTGAGAAATGTGTACTGTGCCAGAAATTAAATGTTCCTTAACTGCTACAAGGTGTGTTTTAGAAAGCACAGCCTCCGTAGAGCTACTTTAGCAGTATGCAAACTGGAACAAACATATGCTGGACACTTCCACTCAGAAAATCCGAGTTTCTTTCTACATGGCATATAGCATGATTCCGTAACTGCATCTACTGTTTTGTGTAGAGATGTTCAGAATTCAAAATTCCCCAAAATCCTGAAGGTGCTATGTGCCTGTTAACTGTCTTTTGCAAGAACCTGAGGGTTTGCACTTCAGTTTCTCCTTCAGTTCCAAGATGACTATTATTTCCTTCTACTCCTGTCTGCAAAGTCTAAACAGAAGATCAGTATCACCTTTTGACATTTACTTTAGAATCACTAGAGAAAAGTTAGTCAGCAATGAACCAAAAAAAACTAAGCCCAAGACCCTTAAAACACTTGAACAAGCCTATGACACCTATTAAATAGAAGTGCCAGCTTTACCTTTGTATAATAATTTTTTAAAAGCAAATACAAGTTTTCTGCTGTGTGTGCATAGAGACCCTGCGCACACATGTAGATCTCACAATACATGTGCAGTGTTTCTGTGTGTCTAGCAAAAGTTACATAATTATTTAGATATAGATCTGGTTTTGCTATGAGATCTGTTAGGAATCACTTGAAAAGATAAATTCCTTCTGGCCTGGCAGATGAAGAAGGAAGCAATACTGTGATATCTGACATGAGAACACAGTGAGCTTCCTCCACTGCACGTTCAGAGAGGCCCAAGTTGCTGTTTTACCTTTGCATCAGCTGAAAAATTGTCTTCCACCCCAGCTGCAGAAGGCTCATCCGAGTGCCTCTGAAGGCAGGGAGGCCACCCCAAAGGGAGGCACCCAACCCCTACCCCATCCCAGCCTTCATAATTCCCAAACAAGCCCTTCTTCTCACAGTGTGACTCCTTCAGCCTGTCCCAAACCCCTGCTATGGCACTGACCCTTAAGCACATGCAGTACAGGTGTTTTGTGCCACTGAGATATGCCAAAATCCAGAGGTAGTGCCAGCCCACTTCTAGGCAGCACTGGAGGGAAGCTTTCCTGGAAAGCACACTGCACTTCTATAAAATATACAAACACCAACCCACTAGAGGTATGCCTTTATTTCCTGGTTTTCCAGTGAGGACATCCATCTTTTTAATTTTTCCAAAGGAATGTTGTCAAATGGTGGGGAGATGCTGCAGAAAGTAATTATCCTAAAGCCTGCAACTAAACTAACATGAAACTGCTTAGGGAGCCATCCTGCACAAAATCCTTAATGTCAAATGCAAACGGCATTTTATTTGAAAGTGAATCAAACATTTATCAATAGTAAGGTCTTTTTGAAGTTTAAAGTAGTCAGAGTCATGCAGGCATTATAGCCACAAAATCTGTAATAAGTTGCCCACAACACCTTAAATCAATTTGACTGCCTTCAGAATAGAAATAATCAACATTTATATGGTCATTTCTTTGAATATTTCTTGCCTTTGAGTGGCTAAAAAACAATCTTTTTTTATGGTAATATCATATTCTGTTTCATAAACATACTGAGCATCCAACTGAACTTTTATAGGAAAATAAATTACATGCATTTCATAAAAATTTAGAAGTAATAGCTTTTCTTTTACACTTCTGTAGAATCTAAAAACACAAAAGGTTAGTATATTACATCTGAAGTGTACCATGCAGTTTCATTTTTCATCAATAGTACCATACTTGTGATAGTTACTCAATATGCAGGTCACATCTGAGTGATGCTAATCTAGTCCTAATGTGCAAATCAGCATTAAGCCACAGCTGAATTGCACAGAGCATATTATATTCTCTCTTGCTTTTTAATGTCTGGACTTGCTACACTCTACACTGTGCTCCTGGCTTTTCATTTCCCTCTAAGTGTAGGTTGTTTTTGTTTGTTTTTTTTTTTTTTGATGTTTTTTTTTAAATTCTGTTTTGAATTCCCAGTGACAGATTGAAAAAAGATATAAAAACAGTGAAGTTTTACTTGAACCTCAGAACTGAAAAGAGGAGACTTTCTTATTATATTTGTATATAGAAATTTACTAAAAGAAATCTAAACACAGCAAAAATGGTCAGGCATTGATTTGAAACCACTTTCATGTATTTCTCCTCTTTCTTGCTCTTTCAAAATGTGTTTTGAATTGCATGTCTGGAATAGGAATGCCCTGGAGAAAACCAGAGCCATGTTATTCACAAATACTCTACTGGGGATTTTTGAATAATATTTTTAAAATGGAACTGGTGTCTTCCTGTGGGAGATTCCTGACTCCCTGCCAGTGCAAAACACTGCCAGAGCTTGTCAGGTTCAACTCTCCAAACCTGTCCTTTGACATCCATTTCTGTCAGCATTGCTACTGAGAAAAAGCAGCTCTTTTCCAGAGAAAGCAAACCTTGTCTCACTTGGGTGCTCCCTCCCACCCCTGCAGTGCAGAAGCAGCACACAGGAAAGGACAGGAACCACATCTGCTTTCTATAGTGACCACAGCAACCAAACACACCACACCTAGAGCTCCTCTGTTGCTATTTGAGACACCTTCCCCACCTTCAGCTAAAAGAGTATTTCCCAATGATGGGAGAGATATTTTCACAGCATGGGATATGGGAATAGGTGGAAAGATATTAAAATTTGTTTAGGTGGCTTGGATATCTGCTTGGAAAAAAGATAACCATCATCAGGTTCTGTTCAGATTGATCTGACATCCACCCCTGTATACTTAGTTTTACAAATAGAATTCAAGCCATGAACACCTTGATTTTCCAGAGAGAGGGAAAAAGTCTTTTCTAGGTCCTATATAAACAAAAGAAATTAAAGATTTACTAAGCACATTCTTATAAGCTAATTCTTCTGGGAAGAATCAAGAGACTTGCAGAGTTTTTCCACTGTGTCAAACAAGCACAGAAAGCTTAAGTAAGGTCAGAGAAGCATGGTCCCAGTTGCAGGTACTGTTGAGTCCCACCTGTGGGCTGGTTATTGACACCTTAATGCCCCAAGTGCATATCCAGGGTTTAATACTGTATATCTCAAAAAGCCATAAAATATTTCACAAAATTTTCCTATTAATGTTTTGGCATACCTAATTGTTTTGGAAGTAGAAGTGATGGAGGCATTGTCTGTCCTGCCTTTGGCAAGCACACAAGGTTACCATGGCAAAATAGGGATTGCTCACCACAGAAAATTGATGTTACAAAAATACACATCTTCAGCTACAAAACTAAATTAGGCCATGTAACTGCATTGATTTAGTTGCATTTTTACACAATTTTGGGTTTTTTGTTTCTCTGACGTTGCTTTTTCCTATTTATTTACCATTTGCCACCTTCCCCCTTTGCATTTCACAGTGACTGAACCCCTCGTCACCCACTCCCCTTCAAACCTCCTTGCCTTCAGTGCCTTCCAGCACCCAGGGCTTTGTTTCTGCTCCTTTTTGAGCCAGGCCCTCCTTCCCTTTGTGCCTTAATTAGTTTATTGGTCATGGATTGAACTTTCTCCTACCGACATTCCTCATGGATTTACACTCCTTCAGGCTTGCCTCATTTCTACTCTTCACAGATGTAAAGGTTTCCTCTCAGAGGCAGCAGAAGTGGCTTAGATATCGAAAGTATTTTTTTCAGAAAGAGCTTAATTTCCAGGTATTTCTACAGGCTGTGCTCACATTCTCAATGAAGAGGGGAGAGTAGTAGGAGGTGGGCACCTTAAAAGCTGGGTCTCTTTTGTGCAAAGAGAAGTGATCTTAGCACCTATCCCTTTAGCAAGGACTTCACAGACTTTGAAAACACAGTTAAAATAAAGCTGTTTAAAATGCAAGTTTTCAGGGCAAGAAGAAACTGAAAACAGTTCCTTCTCCAGGGAGACAGATGCAAAGAATTAAAAGAGAAGGCAGACCATGTAACAAAGAGTAGAGCAGTGCAAGCTTTGCCCCCGAGCAGCTCTTGCAGGGATGCAGTGGGGGGCTGAGCAAAGGGCCAGGTAAGAACAACTCCCTGGCTCCCCTGAACATCAGCAGCTGCCAAGTCCAGAAGGCTTTAGTTCTGTTTCTTGCTGTTTCTAACCAAATAGGAAACTGTATCTGAAAGAAGAATCAGTTACTCAGAGTCATTTCAAGAAGAAAATGGTAAGAACACGTCTTAGAAAGGAGACAAATGTTGTTTAACTTATCACATAACTAGAAGCAAAGAGCCACCTTAAAGAGGCATGGGCTAAAAGAAAGATATTTTACAGCTAAGCACCTCTGCTGCTTATCAATCATCTTCAATCAGGCTACCAGGGTACTACACATTCATGCATCAAAGCATAAGGCAATTGTAAAGTAAAAGCAAAATTTTCGTATTTAGCCTTATTTTCAAAAAAAAAAAAAAAAGCAAAAGAAATATGAAGCTGGATTACTGAACACAGATATAATTTCTGAAATCTAGGCCACTGTGAAGATACACATGATTCTTGGCACACAAGAACATGAGTGATTTTAGCTATCAAGTTATTAGTTAAACATATATTAATATTAGCAAATAAAACACTTAAAAGAAATTATTAGACTGAGATACAAAGTCAAACATCATTATCGCTGGAGTCCCATGATAGTTAGCTTAGAAACTGAATTTTATCTGATCATTTTGAATTATTTACCTGCCAAGTATTTTCAAATATCTCAAAAGCAACTTAATAAAACTGTAATGTCATAACCCAGCAATGGAATCCTGCAGTAAAAAATCCTGAGCCCATGCAAAAGTATTTATTGCAGGAGTGCCCCCCCCCTTTTTTTTTTCTGTGACAGAAGAGTATTTCTATTCATATTCCAAATGCTGCTGCCAGAAATTATTTTAACTTTTTTTGGGGGGGTTTTTTTATGCAGCAGCTGCAAAGGATGCAAAGTGCTTGTCTACATTTCCAGTCTTTAAGCTCCAGCACACAACAATTCAATTGAATTCTAAATGTCATGATAGTCATAATTACATTAAATATGGATTAAAGGGATATCTTTTGACACAGAATTCTTTGTTCTCAAAGTTTGCTGATAATTTTAAATGTTAACTTTTGTGTTCCTTTCAAGTTCAGGGAACATGAAAAAATGTGAGAAATTGTGGAAATTAAGCCACTGTGTTATAGTTTCTAATATGGACTTTGTAAGCCCTTCACTGGAAATTAGGAAAACTCCACAGAGCCTTGGGCTTTGCAATTTTTAGTTTCCTCCTGTTTCTGTTTTGCTCTCTTTTGTTCTGTTTTGTATCCTAGTTATAAAAGTGCACCTTTTCTTTTAAGAATTTATGATTAGAAGGGTCTTCATTTTTGTTGCTTTTGTACTTGTTCCTTCATGAAAGATCAGGAGATTTTACAATGCATGTTAAGTTGCTTCACAATACCAATGTCCAAAATCATTAGCAACGTTTAAAAATCAAGCCAGAAACTACTGGCTATAATCACTACCCCATTGTTAAATACCAGCTGCTAACCATTTCAGAAATCTTCTAGTGCCTAATCAGAATTTAGTCCTTCTGCTTTCCCATTAGCTGTTTCCAATACAAAGCTAAAGAATTCCTCATTCTCCATTCTTTACTTCATCCTTAAAGGGGTGGGTGAAGAGGGGCACCGTGGTGCTCTTAACCTGAGAGATATTTCCAAAGGCTTCTGGGAAAATACACTTTTCTGCAGTAAAGACTAAAGCCAGCTGAATATTAGCAATTCTCATGAGAAAGCATGAACAAAGTTAAAGATTGATGTTGTAGAGGAGTTTTTTCCAAGAAAGGGTCGACTCTTAGGGCTCTGTTGGTTTGGAAATGTGAACACATGTACATTTCCTTGGAAAAAAGAAAACCCTGTGAGAACCAGACAATACAGCAGGGAGAAGGGACTTCTTGGGAATAGGCTGGAGAGAGTCTGAAGTTTTAAGTTGTCTGTTTCTATTGAGTTCAGAAAGGGAGAAATTCATCAGCCTTCTAAGTAAAAACAGGATTACATTAAGTACAGCTGACTTTAGTCTAAGTTTCTATTGCAAACAGAGGGAACTTGGAAAGGCCTTGAATATCAACATTTTATTTGAGACAGTGGGTGATGTTAGTGCCAAAATACAAGGAGATACATTTCAAGCTGCTATTCTTAATTGAAGAGCTAACTGGAGTCCTAAGTCCAGAAATGAAAGATAGCTAGAAATTATTGAAAAAAATAAAAGGAACTGCCATTAAAAAAAAAAAAAAGGGGGGGGGGGGGGGGGCAGAGAAAGGAATATCCTTCTGTTTAAACTTGTCTGGATAATGCAACTAAAAAGTTACTAATTGTAAAGTGACATGAATGAAAGCAAAGAAAGTGCATTGTTGCCCCCACAGGATATACACAGGGCTGTTTTGTGAGGATGATTATGCCAGGACAGTTCTGCTGGTAGATTTTCATTTAGACACCCTGGTAGCCTCAGATTTAGATATAACCCAGAATAACCTCAGCACTTTTTGCTAATGCTGACTGAGCTACTATGGCTGTATTAAAGTGCTTAAGGCACCTAAAATGAAAGTTCATGAAGTCTGCAATGTAAAGTTATAGAAACAAGATGCATTGAGGAAGTTTCCAAGAGTCAGGGAGTTTCCCTTAGTAAAATGAAGCCATCCTGGGTTTTTTGCAGGATGACATCTACTCTGAATAAGCATGATGCTAAGGGGAAGAGGGAAAAAAGCAAACACAACAAGAACACCAAGCCTGTAGATTGCTACTAATGTAGTGACTTCTGAATTTCAATGTAATATTGTCGTTAATTTAAAATGATCAGCAGGTCTTGCACAACCTGTCAGTTTTCAGCATACTGCTAAGAGCAAAAGCTTCCAGCCATTCCTAGAATGGCTCAAAAGCCACTATTAAATATTTATCAATCTTTCCATATCTAAAAACTCATGGAATTTGCCCACATTAAAAAATAAAAACAAAACACACACAAATGCAATTGCAGAGATCTTTCATGCATTTTCCCAGTGCCGATTTTGTGCATAAGTTCAGACCTTACCATTAGGGAATCTGGCTTGGAGTTTGGGTTGGACTGCTAGGAAACCACATCACATACTGGTGCTCAGGAAGAGGCATGTTGGAAAGAATTTAGAATTCCCAGAGGTCCTAGAAAACCCATGCTTAGAAGAATAAGAATTTCAATCATTTCATGTATTTTAGGCCCCTAGATACTGAAGAGTAAATTCTAGTCAAAATTCACATTAGTGTGTCAAATGCAGAAACACAGATTATATTTTTAGGGTATTTGATTTTCTCTAAGCACTCTTACCTGCAGCATTTGACTTCACATTAATAAGCAGATAGGCACAAAATTCCTCCAAAAGATATTTTAAATTCTTTATTAATATTCTTTCAACCAGCTAGAGAAGATTTTTATTTTGTTTCTTTGCTTTTCTATTTATTTCTTCCAATGTTCCTATGTAGCTGGGCTTTTTCCATTAACAGTTAAACTATTTTGTCCCCTGCTACTTGAATGCAATTTACACTTTTAAAAGGTGTCATTATCTGCATCCATTGCAACAGAGCCCTTGAAAGGCATAAGACAGAGAATTATCAAAACCTTACAAGTGCCATGGGGTTGAATTCTCATGGTATGACTCTGATAGAGTAAAAAACTTGATTTTCTATCAAACTTACTTAAATGTCCCATTAGATATCTAGAACATCTAATCAACATAGTATGAGTAGGCAGAGTATTTAACCATCTGAATGTAGGATGAGATACAAATGAATTAAACAAGGCATATAATTTTTTGGTTGAAAAAAGACAGACATTAGACTACAAATATATGTTATCTATTTGTAGCTGATGACCTATTTTACTCACTCAGAACTACTCAAGGCAAATGCTGACATTTGCCCTTAACCCCTACTTTCCTGTGAAGGGGAAAATGCAACACTTCATTTGTGTTTTAGATTGTCTGGGTCCTGTAGAAAGCAGATTAGAGAAATGTCTGTATGCATTAGCATTACACTGTAGGTGAAAGAGACTCTTCACTGGAACAAACAAACAAACCAACCTCAAAACCTCACTCTTTCACCTGAATGTTTTTGATTCAGGTGGAATCAGAGCATCTGAAATGCATCTGTACAAACACAGCACCGAATTTTGAAGAGGCAATACGAAAAAAGGAAAATAAATTCTGTAATAGCATCATCCCCAAAGCCTGGGGTTTATTTGGTCATATATACACTTTCCAAACAGAAAGTCCCCTACTGACAAAATCTCAGTGGTTTTTAGAACTGTACCATGCATTATTTATGGTGTTATCGTTTCTTCCTTTTCCCTGTCCAATTAAGTATTCTTGAACTTTACAGCGTAGAGCTATATTTTCTGTTGGGTCTTGAAGGACTTTTGTGACTGTGCTCATGAATAAATTCAAAAATATATAAAATTGAGGAACTCAACAATTAGGTCATAGGAGGTTTTTCATGTTTTTCTGGTTTTTATCACAACACAAACTACCACATTCGTTCCAAATGTGATAAATATACATTTAGTCAGCACAGATAAAACTGGTATCATTTCATATTGGCAGACAATAGCTGAATTCCCACAACATTAAGTATGGTTGCAACATCAAGAGTTTCTTGGATATGATTTTGCCTTTGTTGAGCTTCAGCTTGAAGTAACCTCAACACGTGAATTTTAATCAGCTAAAGCCAAACAGAGCCACTTTTGTCATGTTAAACAGTACCCAGATTCGCTGACACTCTGCAAAAGCCTGGTTATCAGTCAGGTCAACTCTTCCAACATCCAGCTGCTGATCGTGTGCACCTCACACACTTCTGAATGAGCTGCAGGCTCCCTCTCTCACACAAGGATAATAGTGGGAAGCCGTAGTCATTTTACAAACATATCAGAGTGGGAGAGTCCAGGGTCTCTTACTTGCCAGGTATTGCAAAAGAAGGGAAAATATAATTTGTTTTTCCTTATTTAAGTGTTTTAGAAGACATCTGGTCATACCATGCAAGTATATTATTTGACTGGCTAATTATAGTCACATGTAAAAAGCAGTAGAAAGTACTAAGTAAATAAAATTTACTTTTATCCCTCAATGTTCTATTTTTCTGGACTAAAATACAACACTTCTATTTAGGTTTATGTGGGAGGTACATAGGTTATTTCTTTAATTTATATGGACAAGTTTCTTAATTTATTTTGTTTTCTAAGTCTGCATGTCTGAAGTTTAAAATCTGTGCTTCCTTCCCCTCCAAGAAAAGTAAGTTAATGAAAAATACAGATTTAGCAACAACACCCATCCATTTCATCACCATATTACATTATTAGGAAGTTTATTTTTTTTCATTTGTTACACTTTTATTGCACCAGAAATAGCAACAAGTAGTTGGAACTTATAACTGAAGTAATATAGTCATGGCTAGAAGCTTCTGTGGAAAGCCATGTTAAAAGTGGTACTTAGAATATTTCTTGAATTATGAAGAAACTTAAGAAATCAAAATTGCCCAGTTTTATCCAAAACAGTTGTTTTACTTTGTTCATGGTCAATTAAAAAATAACTGGATTCACATTGTTATTGAACTTATTACAAACCTTTTAATGCAGTGTGGTATTAACTTCTAATAAACAAATAATTTGCCAAGAATTGGTAACTGACATATCAAAATTCACATATTCTCTCATTTTGTTCTTTTCCTATTTTACAAGTGTATATGCCCAATTGTAAGGATGGCTGTTATGTAATATAATCATCCATTATTGCCTCTTGACTTTCACAAATCATCAAATCATTTATAGAGCAGCATATGGTTTTTATATGAGTTTTCAGTGTTCATACAATTCCTTCTGCATGTAAACAACACTACATGACAGTTACTCTGCACTATAAAATTCTTTAAAACCTTGATTAAAGCATTTAAATGTAAAAAATTGAAATATTCACTCTAAGCTAAATTTTAGTATTAGTCAATGGTTTGAGGGTGTGAAAGAGAGAGACAAAATTAACCAACAGTGACTTTTTCCTAAAAAGAAACTACTCCCACACACAAGGAAACTGGGGTTAGGAGAGTATTTGAAGTTAACATGTTGGTCACACTCATCCCAGCATAAATATCACTGGCTTCCAGATACTGATATAAGGACAGGCTAATATTAGAACTGCTCAAAAATGTGTATTGTTTTCCTGGAACGAGCTTATTTTTGAACCCATGTGAATCTTCAGAAATTACTAGGATGTGAAAGGACATTTGCATGCACAGTTTTGACCTCTTCTCTTGCTCTTTGCCTGTTAATGTATCTCAGCTGGTTTGTCTTTTAACATTCCAAAACTTCCAGTGGCTTCTAAAGCACAACTTTTCTCAAAGAAAACATGCTGCTTTTCCTTTCTCCCCACACTCTGAACCGTGCACAAACTTAAAGACATACTGCTCCAAAATGATGCTATGGCAGCATCCTGAAATTCAAGTGTTGTTACATGAACTGCCAGGAAAGGAAAGAGTGTCTGTATGTCAGTGGAAATCTGGGATTTCTTGTAAGCATTTAATCTTGGCTGTCAACAGCATGTTGGGTCATTGACTTTAAAAATAAATATTTTTGCTTCAAAGCTTTATGACACTTTAAATATATATTCTGGTATTTATTTCACTTCAAAAGCCATGCTTGCTAACTACTGCTAATTTAAATTTCAAAAATTGGTAGAAAAAGTTCTTTCTAAAGGAGAGTCATGTATATTTATATATAGTGGAAGAGTAATTTCAATGACATTTGGCATCATTTTTATAATCCACACTAATTGCCTTGCTCTCAGTTAACTTGGATCGCTTCAAGAATGGGCCAAAAGGAAGTGTACTCCACATGCATTCCTGAGCAGTATCTAATGCTATAAAATCAGTGCTGAGTATACTAGGAGCAAGACTATAAAACCTGAAATACTTTGAAGGTTTGAGAACTTTAGGTGAGCAGAAGAAGTATCAAGTCTGTCTACAACTAGGACAGACTTCATTGCCTACCGTGAAGTATCCAAGAGTAAAAGATTGATATTTACATTTATGAAGATCCATCATGCTGAAAGGAAAGGAAAAGATTGACATGCTGGGTACCCCAGGACTTTGATTAAATATGCAGATCCAGCATGAAATCCAAATAAATAAATGTTTGTGTGTAAAGACTAAGCAGCAACACAGAAGTATAAAAACCACAAATACTGTTTCACTAACATACTGCTAGTCTGTAGAGCAATATAAGTATGCACAGGAACAGCAGAACTTTCATCTAACATGTTGAGTCCTGTATCCAAAACTAGTTCTCCTTTTTCCTATTGAAATGATCTAACAGTCTAACATCTATTAGATAGATATTAGTCACTTGACAAACAGGTCATTGTACTGTTAAATTTCCATGCAAAAACAAAGGAAGTGAAAAACTTTCAAAGCAACTTTTCTTTTGCCTCTTTCTAACTGACATTAACTGTTCAGGTCTTGACAGCTAAAGTAAAAGGAAATCAAACCTCTGAAATTAAGTTACTCTCTACCTTGATAGCTATCCCCACAACATCCATCATCCAGAAGCATCATTAGCAGCAGACATGTTGCACTGACAGAAGACACTGTTGCTTGCATTAAACCAGAAAATACTTTAATTAAACCATTTAAACACACTAACAAATTTACTGGTATACCAGAAAGACAGGGTATCGGGGTATGGAGGAGAGAATGCTCTATCTAAAGGCTGTCTTCAAATTTCCAAACTGAGAAAAATAAAGCAGATGTTTAAATCAAATACCCTTAAACACTTTGTAGCTGAGTGCTTATGGAGAAAATTTGCAAAGCTCTTTGTGTCACTGGCACACATTGAGTAATGCTGTATTAGCCTTTGGCTTTGCCCCTTCAAGATGTGGATCTTAAAATCTGGGGCTGTCCTGGCCATAAACCACTAAGCAGCACCCTGCTGTCTATCACAGGCCAGGAGAGAGGTGACTACTCTGTGCTATACCTGTTCTCCTCCCCACTTTAGAAGTCCTCATCCAGACTCATTGCTATGATCCAACACAGATTTTGTTCATACTTTGGATTAAGATATTTACAGATACAAGCACATATGTAGTTGTTTCTCTCCAGAGGCAGAAATAGTTTCTCCTGTTCGAGCCAGGACCACATATTGCATGCACTGTTGGAGACAGTCTTTTCAACACATAACAGCTGTGAAGGCTGAGTTCTTGCAGCAATTTAGACCTGGCATGAGTACTTCACAGTAACAGGTCTTAATTGTGTTCAGTCTTGATACCTCTTCTGCTTACCTAAATTATCACTATTTGTGGTATTTTGCCCTACTTAAAATGACTGCCAGCCAGCACCTTAAAGTCTACCTTTTCAAAGTTCTTTCAGCCATTGAAATGCAGCAGTCATGATCATGCTGTTGGAGTAAGTGATTACTCACTACTAATAATATTGCTTGCTGTAGCTGAGGTAATGTGATCAAGAAAATCAAGTTCTCATTTTCAATGCCTACAGATATAAATACATTACATACTCGTGACTATGTGAAATAAAGAGTATCTATACAGGATAGCTGTAACCATTGAGATTATTGAAATCTAAACAGTGGAACTCAAGCGCTACCTCAAAAACCTAAATCAGTATCAAAGGAGCCGCGGCAAATCTATTCCACTATCTAGGGAGTACTTTCAAAGTCAAGTAGTTCAGCACATTTCTGTGTGGGCATCTGAAATTCTTTCTTTAATGTAGATTCTCAAGAAGCTTATGAGGTGGTTTATTTCCAAAGAGAAGACAGCCAGCCATCAAAGTGTTTAGGGTAGACAGTCATGTACTGAGCCACATTTGGTTTCCTGATTCAGTAAGAGTATTTATTCTTGTAATTAAGATTTGCTACTTCTAGTTCCCTTGATGAAATGTAATGTGCTTATAATTACGCAGATGTTCTTTCTTAGTCTTTCAAGAATATATAGGTTTTGCTTTAAGACTGCTGTTATAGCTTAACTGTTGCTGACAGCTCCAGCCGTAGTATTTGCCCTGAGAGGTAGGATGATTCTCCTACTCCTTCTCTACAGCTTTTTTGGTCTCAGCTGTTTCCCAGCACTTCTTGTTGTAATTGTTTTTGTCTAGATGCAGGAAAGCAGAAAGCAGCTGATTCTGCAGGCAGTGTCAGCAGGGTGCACATCTGCACAGTTCCCAGGGCCCTGGCCAGCAGGGGAGAGCACAAGGTGCAATGTCACCCACTTTCTGGGATTCCCCAAGATTGATCCCACTGCTCCTGGGCTGCTCCCAACAGCCTGACACAGCTGGGGAGCATCGTACTTCTTATTTGGCTTGCATAGCAGCAGTTAAACTAAGATTATGACTTAACTTTCCCCAAGAAAGAGTCCTTGCCAGTCTCAGCTACCAGTGACCTAAGACTTTATTCCTGACAGGCTATTTCTTGTTGTCATTTTTCAGTGACTCTCATGAGAGCAGGATGGAAACAGCACCCAGAAAACTGACTTTGTATTTCAGTGCAATGCGCAGAGCATCTTGCACCAACTCAGCCTCAGATTTTATTAACAGACATTACTCTTCCTACTAACTCAATATTCAAATACTGAAAACACCACCACCACTTTAGCTCTTGCCTCCTTCCATTCCCTCAGTAAGCAAATTTGACGAACTAAAGGGACTTTTTCATACATGCAGAGATATCTGCTCACTTCAGGAAGGTTCGAATAGCAAAATCAGATTGCTTCAATAGGAAAGATGAACTGGAAAGAAACTGCATAATCACACAGCCAAGTCTTTGTTTTCACAGCATAAGCCAGACACAGAAGGGCACCACTTGACTCAAATCACCTGCATGCAGGTACTGGAACAGCACTCAGGGAGCTGGAAGCAGCAGCTGGCCTCAGACCTGGTTCAGCCCTGACAAAGGCAAGTTATTAACAGAAGCCACAGTGTCAATTCTGCTGTGTGTCACCATTAAACTGGGTCAGCAGCTTACTGCACTCACCTTGGGCTGAGTCCTGAGGAAAAGTCAGTTCTTCAAGCACCAGGTCTGCTTCTAGCATATATGTCCCATATTGAGGACATTCCTGGAGCATGTCCTGTTCTCAGGTGACAGGCACTTTGACTACAGACTAGAAATATTTTCCAGGCCTTAATTCTTAGATGTGGACAAAAATTGAACTTTTGACACTTTAATATTTCCCTTTGCTCTGATTCAGAAGGAATAGTTGCAAACTTCCCATAAAAGTAAAAATAAAGTGCTTTGGAACCACTAAGTCAGTAATGATTACATGTCTCATTTGGATCTTTTACCTTATATTAAAAAATATGGAAATTAATTGATTCAATTTTACCATTTTTTAAAGAGTCTTAATCATCAATGAAGTAAAAAAAAAACCCTGAAAAATTACTTGTTTTAATTGATGAAGCATTTTTAGACATATATGGTTCTACTAGAAGAATTTCAGCTGGCCCTTTTGAATTCTCTTTTCTCATAAAAAGAAATCAGCCTTCCTAATCTTGCAGCCTACATCAGCAGAGGCTCTGCTGCTCTTTTGCTGAGGCTAAATTTCTGGTGGTCACAGTTACTTCTATATATGTGGTAATTTCCTTCCTCTTTCAAACACTAAAACTTAATTTGCTTAAGCATATATTGGTGCATTGCTGCAAAGATTTGGAAAGTGGTTTTATTTCCTGTGTTCCAGTAAATGTTCTTTCAATAAGGACACGCAAATACAGACAGAGCCTGGCCCACAGAACATTACACAGTGAGGAAGATAGTATAATTTTTGAAATAACCTTGGAAACCTCTCATCTTTCCATCAGGTCAGCCTAAGACTAATGGGGACATCATGTTCTAGGAAAGACAACATGACCTTTCCCATTGTATGCACCATATAACCAGATTTATATTGCAAATCAAACCTTACTGTCTGTCCTAGAACAAGGCTATTTCTGCAGCCAGTTTTCAAGGAGAAGACCATTCATTCCACACATGAGATTGAGTAAAATGTGTTCAAAAAGCCTTGGACAGTCAAGTCTGAGCAAACAACTTACAGTATACAGTGGGTTAGAAACCCCAGGTCATAAACATATAAATCATAGGTGAACCCACTCATAGCACATATAAGAACAAAGGATCAACTAGTTTAAGGTTTCACTGAGCTCTGAATGTGAGATGGTAACTATTGCAATAGTACCAGAACAACAGTATCAGAACAATGCAAACCACAGGGGTTCACTGAGCTACTATTGAAAGAAAATATCTTTCAATTGAGCAAAAAAAAAGTTTCTACCATCTCAACAGCTGAAAATATGTGGTAGGTGAGGCAGTACAGAATCCTCAGAACCCCACAGTTCAATGCATTACACTTCACCAAGCAATTCCAAAAACCCCTTGGATTTAATTTGAAGTGTTAGAGCAGCAATACTACAGACAGTTCTCCATCAGTGTAATAAAGTAATTCCAGCTGCCCTAAAGAATGTAGAGTACTCTACTGTTCATTCCAGTAAGGGAAACATCTAGATCTCAAACTCCCATTACATGTTGAAAACAGCTTTTAGTAACACACTATTAGATTGGCAATTTTTTAACTAAAAGCATGCCTGAGGACAAAATAACAGCAGCATTCCATGAGGGATGACAAATCCACAGCAGACCAAGAAACCCAACCCCAGCAGTCCTATTTACAACAAGCATGTCCTGAATATATTCCCTTGCTGCCACCAACACAAATCCATTTGTACTATGTGAGGTTTTATATAAGCCAAACTCAGAGGCAGCTGCTCTGAAATCTTGGAGATCTCATGTATATTAACAAATCTGGTGCTACTAGCATGCTTCCACAAATTTGGAAGGGCATCAGTTTCCAAGAGGTAAGAAGAAGCCCCAGGGAGTGCAGACAAAGTCAGAGTGACATTGCACATAGCAATTGGCCTCATGTCACTGCAACAGCTCCCACTCAGACCCAAAAGGTCAACAGCTTATTAGAGCTGTTAAGCACCTGCAGTGGATTACCAGGTTCAGGACAGACAAGATTGCATCTCCCAGCTCTGGCTGGCACAAGTGTTAACAACCAATCTCGTCCTTAGAGAGGAGCTCTGCAGCAAACAGGATTGCTGCTCGGCTCTGCTTTCCCACTAAAGCACCAGGCTCGCCTATCTGAAATGACAGCTGCTGTTTCTTATACCACTTCTATAACTGTGACTCAAGTCTCATTGCAGAATATCAACATTGGTGTTCAACAAATATGATTCACCATGTTTTGGAAGTAACAGAAATGGAATGTAGAGGCAGCATATGATTCACCCCAGCCTTGAAACTGCACAACTGCACAAACACACATTGAATTAGAATTATGATACCAACAGTTTTTATCTCTGAAGTATTTGCAACAGTTATTATGAAATAAGAAAACTGTAAAATAAACACTTACAACCAGAAATAGATCAATATAGTTTGACAATTCTTGACACAAACTGCTAACCCAGAAAAAATAATCTATGTTTTTCCCCCCCACACACTTCTAATTACACTTTCACTGAAGCACACTCCCTTCTTCCTTCAGATTTGCCTTTGTCTTCACCCAGTCTTCTAATGCTGATCTCTTTCATTTTATAATCTGGGAGACAGATTTGAATTATGCTTTTATATTTTTCCATGTTCATTTTAAATTGCACCACTTGACTGTAGGTATGGTGCCCTAAGCCATGTTTTAAAAAACGATTTTTAAAATAATTGATACTTCATTTTTGCATATCTTTGCTTGTTATTAGTAATTTATACATTATGTATATAATGGCACTGGAGGCAAAGATAAACTAAAGTCCCAGTGGGGCAGGCATGCAGAGTCTTAACAAGAGATTTTTTTTTCTTCAAAGACACTAAAACATAAGCTAGACAAAAGAGAAAAAAATATTTTTAAATGCGCTTTGAACAAAAATATGAATCAGAAATTAATATATTAACCATGATTCAGCAAATGAAAATGGCAATTATTTAGGTATATGCCTATATGCTTTATCGAGTCAGAGCCCAAATATCTTGCCTGAATTCATGTGAGATCTCAGTTTTGGCCATAAAGTCCTGCTTCCTTTCCCAAAGGAGCTCACATTCATGAGTAATGCCACACCTGAGAAACACATCGAGCTCTGAGGCTGGACTTCTCCTGTTCATTCACCCGAGGTCTAAGATTGGTATCTGCCAGTTTCCCAATTGACCCTGAAGTTCTGTAACTCTTTAGCCTCACCTTTTTTTAACCCTCATGTCCCTTCCAACTTTTTCTCCTCTAATGAAACCATTCATCACTTCTCTAGCATGAGACCACGCATACAAAAAGATGACCGACAACCTGGTATTATAAGTGAGGTATTATTAAAGAAGCAACATTTAGTTTTAAATGCTCTGTAACACTCAGCTACAGTACAGAGAACTGCAATTTTAGTATGCAATATAGTTAACAATCTGTTAATCTGCTCAGCAAACTGGTCTCACTGTAAAGCCAGTGCGCACACAAAGTGCTATTGCTACCACTAGATGTCAGTTTAACACGCTTAAAAATGGCCAAGTCCCTTAAAAATAGTAATTCTCCATTCACAACAGAAACAGCTCTCTTTTCTTATTACAGTTCTCATTCTTTCTGAACGGACCTTTAATTGGAAGTATCTCACGTTTTATTTACCTTTTCTCCACTTCTTGCCCAGCCCCTCAGGGCATAGCTCTCCTTTATTAAAGAAAAAAAATCCATTATACATTTATTCCATTATTTACTCTGTGTGAGACACTGGCAGTTTTTGCCAGGTATCACTGACAAAACCCTATATCTCAGGTTGTGTCTCTAGAGGCCAGCACTGAAATCTTACTTTTATTCCCCAGAGATATTTCTATATCCCATAAGGACACATCTACTAAGAACAGCCATTACATTTTTTGACTAAGAAATTCCAAAGTAATTACAGATAGGCTGCCATGCCAGTTAATAAGGGATATCATTGATATGACTTATTACAATTTTATGATTTTTCAGATTTTTACTTCTATTGACTTCCTAAATGCAGATAGTTTTTATTTATACTTCAAGTCTCTGTCTCTCAAGAGTCAAAAATGTAGAAATGTAGCTGTACATTCTTCCTAATCTCCTAAAAGGGCTCTTCACGGGTGTTTTTCTTAAGAACAGTTTTCATTAGCTAGTCTTAGCGTCAACTTGGTCACATTGAATACAGAATTTCTATATCATGCATTTACTTTATCACAAAATGGAATTGCTTTTTGTCAAGTAAATCTGTCTTTACCTCATCCTCTGAAGAAAAATCACTGAAGAAAATTGGGATGAAGTCAAATTCATTATACATTACTACAGTCAAATAGACGTATACTCCACAAAAAGCAACAAATCTCCAAAGCTGTCCATGCTCAGACCTGGCAAAGTTACAGAATGTAGCTCTGAATTTTTATAAAGTAATGACAAGACTGTCACCTTACATGAAGCTATACTGCCCAGATATTGACATTTTGGCTAGCAACACACTATGTTTGTTTATCATAATGTCAAAGGAACCCCTCACCTTCATTCACATCAAATCTGATATTTTCAAGCTCCTACTGATCCTTCACAGCTCTCCTGGATTGTTCAAGGTATCCTTTGCACCTGCAGCCATAACCATCTCATATATGTGTTTGCCTACAGAAAGGGATGGATAGCAAGGAAGGGGAATGATGTACTTCAATGAACTTCAAAACAAAGTTGAAAACCATGCAATTAACTCTATCAACAACCTTCTCCAAAAACATCCAAAACCTTTTTTTTAGGCAGCAACTCCATTGAAACCATCCCTTTACACATCTCGGCAACCACAAAAGCGTGGCAAAAAACGTCTCAGGCAAACACAGAATCCAAAACACATCCAGTCCCATGGCTGACAGCAGCATTCGTGACTTCCTTAGAGAAGTGCCAATCTCTGGGGCAGACAAGGATGTCATATATGCTACATGTTGTGTTGCAACATTTTGCCCTATTCCCTTTGCCTTCTTTCCACACACTCACTATCCCTTTTCCACCTACTAGGGATCCCCAGGACTGCAAAATGCCCTAAATCCCACCCAGGCATGGCATGTGAGCCATCCACACCCACACTGCTCCCTCACAGAAGCAGAGCACCTCAGACATGCCAAACTGCTCTGCATGCACTACATAGTCCATGGGGATGAGCCAGTCTAAGGCTCCCCAGATGAAAATTCACAAAACCCACTTGTGCGCCCCCAGCTCCAGACTCCCCAGATCATACCTGCTCTCTGCTTTTGATGCAAGACATCTCCCTTGCCAGCACCCACGGTGGCAGGCAGCTACAGCAGGATGGGCTCAGGTCCAAGACATGCTTCTGCAAGTAAAGGAGCAAAGACACACCTCAAACACTTGCACTACTACAGCATTTCTCTCACTCCAGGATGCTATCTGCAGAACAAAGCTGGTCAGCTGGATCTGCAAGCTAGGAATTTTGGTTACTCTGAGCTACTGAACTGAGTTAGTAAGAAAGTTGATGCTGGGTGAATGAAGCAGCCAATAGAAATGAGGAAATCAACAGCAGGCTGGAAGAGAACAGATTTTTCTATATGCTTTCTAAATTGTGCCCTAATATAAAACTGTAAACATAAAAACCAAAACAAACATACAAAACAACAAATCAAACACACACAAAAAAACCAACCAACCAATCTCCCCCTTTATTTCTTCACTATATATTTGGCAACTCAAATCCCTCCAGGAAAGAAACTACTTTAACAACTTCTTTATCACACATACTCATTTGCAACTTATTCCATTCGTGTCACTATGAATCACTAACAATGTATATCATAACCAACAACAGAAGCAATGGTTAATTAAAATCTGTCATTAGTCATCTTCCTACAGAAGGAAGCATTATTCATCTTCCTACAGAAGTTACCATGTAATTTCAAAAGTGCTGAGTTTGCAAGATATTTTTCTACTCTTTCCTAGGACCAGAATTCTGCTGCTAAAGAGCAGAAGCAGCTCTTTTAATCGATTGTGCACTTTACTGAAGAAGGAAAAAAATTAACTTTCAGCTGGACCCATATAGAGCAATCATCTCAAAGCTCAGTGAGACATAGCTTGATCCCCTCATTGAAGATTGTCCCGAGGAGGATAAATAGGTTAAAATTTTCTCAATAAAACATTCCCCAATAAAGGAATTGCTTAGATCCATACCGAGCTCCACTGCAAGTTTAAAAAGTGCCTGATCTGACCATACACACAGCACTTGCCTGTGTGGAACAGCAGCTGAGCTTAGGCAGCACATTGCAGCAAACAGCCTCCTGGAAGGACTGAAAGTTACACAAGATACTTCTCTGAAATCGCCAAGCCATTACACCCCGGCAATCTTTATACGACCAAATAAAGGGTTAAATACTCTATTTTGCAAAGAAAAGGGAGTGAAAAAGAATCAAACCCTTGCAACAAAAAGCATAGCTGCCTCCTCCTCCTCTTCTTAAAAAGCGCAAGAGGAGGGAGGAAATGGCCCTGCTCCTGCTGGTCATTGACATGCAGAGGCAATTTGGTGAGTCACCACTACAGCTGATGAAGCCAAAGGAGCCCAGGTGGGCCTGCATGGCAATCACACCATGCAATACAGTTTTAAATTTCCTCAGGAATTTGGTGATTTCTAGATCTGCTGGATCATCTGCTAATTACCATACCCACTGCATGTAGATATGCAGCTGCTTTTTGTTACAGTATAATTACAGGCTAAATATTAAATGTAGGGGCTTCTCTACTGTCTGAAATGGCATATTTTCACAACAAATATGTCAAAGAAATGCACAGATTCACTGGGATTGAAATACAGACTGAGGAAATATATTTTCTCTGAGAATGTGTATGTCCTCCACTTGGTTTTCTCTCATACACTTATTTGTGTCTCCATTTGTATACCTGATACAAACCCATCTATCATGCTGATGAGATGGTGAAAAAAGGCAAAATAGTTTGGTTTGGGATTGATGGCTGGGATATTATTCAGAAAAAACAGATCTGGGCAAACATCAGTCATACCACGGTGAACTCAATATCACTGTGTTCACTGGAAAGTATCTATTTCAGAGATTTCACATCCACTATAGATACACCTAGGAAGTGTCAGGAAATACATAAATTAATTTGCTCTTCCCAACACAAAAATAGATGGAGGGTTGGAATTGCATCTACTAAATGGACATGCTTTCAGCCTGACCTATTCTCTGCTGAAATCTATGCTGAAAAAGGGGGCATTTTAGCATTAGAAGGTTTCTGGACTGAAAACATGTGATCCCACACTTGGTCTTAGTACAATCCAGAGACTATACTGGAAATTTTGGACTAAAGGAAAAACCAATAGATTAAAAAAAAAAAAAAGTTTTATTTAGACTAGCTTAAAACTCTGACTTAGGAAGTTTGCCTGCAATCTGCACTAGCTTGAACATCAAAAGTACTGCACAAACTCCTTGTTCACATTGAGGTGAAAGGTATATAGAGATACACAAACTATTGAAATCATTTGGGGAAACTCTTTCCAGTACCTGCATTAGCTTGTTCAGCACTAGAATGGGCACTTTATGTGCCAAGGTAGCACACTACAAATTCTATTTATTTTTCATCACTAGCTTTTCATAGGTTGAGAAGTCATGCAGATCTTATGAACAAGAACAAAGCAAACATGAGGTTAATAATATCCCAGCCATTGTTAAAGTATCTTCCACTCAGCCATTGTTATACTAATCTGCTGATTTGAGTGAAAAAATAAAAAGAAATTCTGTGGTGAAGAGACCATGTTAAATGGCTTGCTTATCACTTCTTGAATGATTCATTAACCAGAGTAATTTAATCTGCCACAAGCCTGGTAAAATTCCAGTTTAGCAATGTAATGTGTGCTACCAGCTTTCTAGAAATATTACAACAGGCTAATGACAAAAAGTTAAGCATTAACCAAGGTGAGACAAGCATGTAGCTACAAAACTATAAACTGTTTTTGCAGGTCTGTCCTTCATTCACTTTTTAAAATATCATGTATTTCACTTCTTGAATTGCTCTTGATTAAAATTATCTTCATTTAAACAATAAAACCTGCTTTCTCTCTTTTCAGAATGCAACAGAATATGAGCTGAGCAGATTCAAAACAATGCACCAGCTGTAAGTGTCTCATTATTTTCCACCTCCCCACTGAACGACTAATACACTTCTACTCTGACAGTTGCTCTGTTAATACATCAGGAAAAATGCAAATTGAAACCTCCTGCTCATGTGAATTTTAACGTTAATTGACAGGGGTAGGACTTCCTCAGGATTAAATCCTGGAGTGTTCACAAGAGCTGTGGTTCAGATCAGCCATCAGAAAAGTCTCTTCTGAACCAGATGCTGGATGTTTTTCTTCCTCAGAGCAGAAAGCGTCAACTGTAATACTCATAAAAGTACAAGTTCAATGTATTCCAGAACATAAATGCTCTTTGCTTGTATTGTATTTGAGATCAAATTTTCAGAATTGGTTCATCTGCTATTTAGGGTTTTATTTAAGTGATCAGTTTAACAAAGTGCTATGTTCAAAGTAATTTAAATAGAATTTAAATGCAGTACTGAATAAGCAAATATAGATATAACAGTTGAGAAATGCCTTTACATAACTTGTGACAAATCAAGTTCATTTCAAAGGATATCCTTAATGTTCAAATATATTATTTCTTTTCTAGTACTACACCAAAATAATATTAGGGAACTTTCTCTATGAGCCAATGAAACCAAGAAAATATCAGTTTAATATAGTGCGTTGCTGTTCTTCACCTAATGGTTGTTACTATTCCATGTAGCTTTCCCCTCTATCTAGCTGGGAAAACATTGATCTATTTGCAAATCATTTTTTGAATTCTGTTCTATTGGTAAGAAAGTGGATAAACTTGATGGCATTTTTACCCAATAAATTCCTATTCCTATTGATGGGAATTCATTGGGAGCATAGGTAAACATTCTTCTGGGTTTAATTTAATAATTAACTAGGTAAGTAAAAAAATGGACTTTCTTGTGAAGCACTTTAGTCTAAAAGAACATCATTTTGAGAGAAAATGTAGAGAGAATTAATATAAAGTCAACCAAGCACACATTTTCTGTTTCTGATCTGAAGCTGATCTGCTACAATATTGGGGCAAATAAATATATTGAACTTAGGCCAAGAGTTGCACTTCTACTGATGCAAGCATTCAAGCCTTGAATCCTCAAACTGTATATTAATAAATAATAAAAGTGTTTGCCATTTGAATTCATTGTTCAAAGCATTAGAATTCCTTAAATTCACAGTGTGGATGTCATATCCTTAGTACCAACTTCCAATCTAAAATCGGTCACTCTTACATCATACTACTTGCTATTGCAAAAACTGCCTGAATTTCCAGCACTCACAGTTTAACTGGACACAGTCTACATTGATCCACCTAAGACAGGTGGCATGTTCAACTTTGTTCATAGAGCAGGTAATTCCCAATGGACTAAAACACTGAGGACAGATAAACAGAAAATTAATAATTGCCAGACACAGTGCAACTGAAATCCTGTGTTTCTCCTGGCAGTGGCCAGGGCTTCAGGTCTCTGCCTTTATCAAAGCTTCTTCATGAGGCTTCATCAGGCAGGAGTTAAGCTCTCTGACCACCAGCAAAAGCTCTTTGCCTTTCCTATTCTAGTTCAACACTTGGTATTCTTGTTTTCAACAAGATTTTGAGTCCACAAGGCTGTAAGTGCTCTTTGAGCTAAAACACATAGTTATTCCCCATTCTGCTGGGACATCTCATGCCAGGGGTACCAGGAGCAATCTGCAAAGCAATCTGCAGCCATGCTTGGGTGTGCTTCCCTGCCCTCTGCCCCAAACACCTCCACTAACTTAATGCAAGGCTCTTTTCCCTCTTGTCAGTACCATGCTTGTTCTCTAAGGGGAAAAAATTGGGCAAAATAGTTTATCTGGAAAAAAGTTTATCATAGTAATTCTGTTTTGATGCCCTTAAGTAAACTTTTTTTGCACTACACTTCTTATGAAGTCTCTTAGCATACTCTTTTGGGTCTACTATGTCGATGTTGGCTTTGACAGCCTAATGACAGCCCCATATAAACTAGTTCCCACCTACACTTGAAACCACGGGTCTACCTAACTTGTTACTGAGCAATCACTGGACGTTAAGGTGAAATTACCAAGGTGCAGTCTCTACTAGTGTCTTGCCCTACTTCTGAAATGCAATAGTGAAATATTTTCTTCCCCACTTGCTAAACAGTATCAGAAGGGAAGTGCTGCTTTAATGCACAGGACAGCAGAGTACTGAGTCACAAGTCCAAACCCTCTCTGGAGCTGCCAGGGTTGTGCAACAAACTGCTCTCACAGGTTTACATGTTTGCAGCAATCCCAACAGCATGCTGAAATCTCCAGTTTGCTTAAAGCCGTTCCTCCTGCACAAGCACCATTGTAATTTTACTCCACACAACAGACTCAGTTTATAAAATCTCACCCTGAAAGCCTGACATCACCCAAAACACTGAACTACTTCACTCTCAAGAGTGCCAGTACAACTGCACTTTCCAGATACTTCCCCTGAGAGCAGTTCCAACATCCCACTGACTCCAGTCATGGGCTCCTTTAGTCAGTGCTAACATTTATGCCAAGGAGAGCAATGTATAGAAGAACATCAAGCTACATTCAGGAATAGTTTTTAAGAGAGTGAAAGTACTATAATCACCCTCATACCAGAGATACACAAGAATACTGGAACTTAAGCCCTTTCCAAACACTCTGTCTTGCTTTGCAAACAAGATTATTATTTATAACTTTATCCAGCAAAACCCAGCATATAGGATATAACTCAATTACAAACATCCAAAATTTGGAAGCATATCTCAAGAAATAAATGTAATTACAGCTCTATCGCCTCAGTGTAGATATTCAAGACTTACAGTATCAGATGTTTATGCAGAAGTTTTTTCATAATGCTTTCAGCTTACCCAAGTTTCATTTTCCCAGGGACCGTGAAATTAAAAGGCTGCCTTTATAGCTAATGTGATTAGAAATTCATCCCAGATCAAACTCAGAATAAATTTTGCTCTCAGCTCGGGAGCTCTGGGGGCTACTTTACAAAATCAGGATTGAAATCTTTCATCACAAAATCAGTACTTTCTATCACATGCTAATTCAGGAGCCTGTTCTGGCTGTGACAGATTGCCAGGTAAATGAGAAATCCTCACCTGTAAATCAGGTCTGAAGTGTCAAGTCTTGAGTTTACCATTTGGATATAGTAACATGCAGTTATAGAAGATCCTGGGTAATAAATGAGATGAGTTGCAGAATGCATAATTACAAGTTCTGTTTAATTATGGTGTGGGCAGCATTTGATCTTCTTTGCTTGAAATAAACATCTATCAATTTTCACTTCTGTGAAAAATGTTAATATTTTATTCTGCCAGGAAATTATAGCATATGCAGAAAAATTAGCTATTCTTAAATCATGTAAGTATTCTGTAATTGATTTCTAGATGAGTTTCTAACATCTTTTTTATTTTATTTGATCATAATTTTTAAGAACGCCAAACTTAAATTTTCCATCCTTGCCTTCCAAGAATAGGCAGTCTTTTCCTGAATCATAGGAATAAATTCTCAATTGTAAGAGCTGCTACATACCAGGAAAGTACCTTTGTAATGCTGAGGTGTTCCACTTGAGATGTCTGAACTTGTATAGGTCAAACTACAAGAACTAGAAATGTTACACATTAACATCTTTTTCTGTTCTCTCCTCTCCAGTCACTTTTTTTTTTTATTTCTTTATTAAGAAGGTTAACAACCTACTGTGGAAAATTCACTTTTCAACTTTTACACAGACATCAACACTTACATACATCAGTACAAGCCTAGAAGTGTCTCCAGAGTCTCCTCTTATTCACCTCCACAACATTCCATTACACATTAAAATTAATGTTCAGGACAATTTATAAATTAGAAAATTATAGAATTAGTGAACCTTGCCCTATCACTTTTCATGCTACCGTACCATGCTAAGCCATCTATGGAATGTCATTAGAGGGGATGAGGGTAAAAGTTATAAGTGTTTCTTTAATATTGAAACTATGCTTATTTTTAGGGACCTTCAGCAGGATAGATCAGAGATTCACTTTAATAACAGTGAGACAGACCAGAGATCTATCAGCTCTCTTTGAAGAGCAAGAGCAGCTCAGCCTCTGAGAACAAAGCCTGTGCTGGTCCAGGTGGAGGGACAGTAACATCCAACTTCATCTCACTAAGTTTTTGTGAAAGTAGAAATCTTTTCCTTTTTTAGTACTCTAGACCAGCCTAAATAGCAACAGACTATCAGTCACATAGCAACTCAATTTGGGTACCAAAAATCAAAGAAATGGGTCATCTGTTTGGGACATATATGCAAATGACCTGCTTAGGTTTCTACACGAAGCCAGAAGCAAAGACCAGAAATGGAAGTTGTTCAAATCACAAACCACTTTTTCACCAACATCATATTTCTGGACAGGATCTCTTTCCTCCACCCTGTCAGTTGATGTGCTTTCTTTTTCTCTATTACATGTCTGTACTCAGACCATAGAGAAGAGGTTAATGTAGTTTCAAATCATTGGTCTTTCTTCCCTTTTAGAGAATCACATTTGTTAGTCAGAAAGTGCTGCACCTGGGACTCAAAACCAGAAGAAAATAACTTCTGACTCATTCAAGCAATGAAGTGTGAAGGCCATTAATTTATAATCTCGTTTTAGCAGAATTCCACATGTGCCCCAGCTCAAGTACACACTGGGCAGAAAACAAAACAGATGTCTGGGCTCATTTTGCTCTAAGTGCCCAAACTGGAGTCCTCTCAGCTTTTGGAAGAAATACAATATTTAATTTACAGCATGTTATCAACATATATTTATGTTCTCTGCAGGAGGGACATTTCATTCTTCTTGCTTTAGACTAGCCTCAGTGAAAATAAGTGAAAACACAACTTCTTTTTGCTTTTGTACAAGTATGTGGAGAGCTTCATTCAGTAGTTCATGTTTATGCTGTAATGTCAGGTGGTCTACTCACTATTTCTGAGATAGTGGAGGAAAGTATTAAGCCAAATCACGTAAACTTTTTTCAGTTCAGAAATGAGAAAATAACAGGTTGAGATGATCCCAAACAATGAAAACTGCAATACTTAAAAGTCAAAGTCGCAAAGTTACAAGACGAGATGCAAGGAGAAGTTAAGGGACCATAGCAGGAGCATCAGATGCAGCTGCAAGCCAGACAGTTGGGGCTGCAGCAACCAGACACTTGAAACAGCTTCAGAGGAGGCTGCTCAGTGCAGCTGGGCTGGAAAAGGTGAAGTGCACTTGGTAGGAATGCCACAGCAGCCCCTGGTGCAACAGAATTCAAGACCTGAAACCCAACTGTCTGAAACCCATAGAATTAACAGCTTTGCCAAAAACACATATTTCAAAGATTTGCCCCCCAAAAAATTTAGAAATTCTGTTCAGCATGCAAATAAATACCTTTTTATTAGCACCTTCCTTATAAAGTCCCTTTCCAAGAGCAAACAATGGGAGGAATGCAGGATTACCTTAGTAACACCACAGACACTGACATGGCAGCACTTGTGCATAACTGCATGCAGATGCATTGACCCTCATCAACACATGACTCAGGGCATCAGAAAGCCTCTCTGACAGATCACCTGCAACCACCTAAATACAGACAGTATCATAATGTACATATTTACCCAGTTATGAGTCATAAGCATCTTCATGCTGGCCTTCTAATTTTCAGTGCTTCAGAGCACCTGCATGCTTGCCATGGGTGCAGTGTTGGGACTGAGGAGTTACCATCAAGCACAGGAGCTGCTCAGATGCCAGAAGCAGGAACACTGCTCAAATGGATGCTGCACATGACCAGAATCTGTGTTTAAATATATTTTACTTTATTCTTCCACAAGCCATGCCCGATTTTTCAAACCCTGACAATCTCCTCCTGTTTATAATAGCCAAGAATTCTGGGAAGAAAAACAAAAGGAGATTCCATATATTTTATAGTTCTTATACTAGCTTTTCTGTTTTCCATTCTCCTCTATCTAGTGCCACTGCACATTTTAGGTACTCTCCAATGATATCCTTGACAGAGCATTAGGTCTCACTTTTCTTCACAATTCTGGCACTGAGTTTGACAGACACCTGCTACCACAGCTCTGTCATTTCTCCTATTTAGTTCCTCACTGCACAGTTTCATGGCTTTTTATTATTTTACCAAGCTTTCAGGATACAGACTATAAGCTAAAAATATATTACCATTTCAGTTAACATACCTTACCATGCATTTCATAAGTTTGATCAATCCTTTCCTAAATCACTGATCTGGCTGATATCATTAATTACATTTATCAGAATATTTGTTCCTCATTTCATTCCCCTGGCTCAGGGAATAATCTGAAGAAATACGTGAGAATATTAGATATATCCATACTGTTCAAGAACACAGAAATAAAATAATTATTTGTATTGCCTGGAATGTCAACATGAATTATATTACTGGTACAAATATTGTTCACATATAGCCCACAAATAGGTATATTTAAATACACCGTGAAAAAGAGTTCCAAAGTCAATTATTTCTAAGCATTATTTTTTATTTTTAAAGAAATAGAAGTATGATTCACATGTATAGTCTTAGCAGTATTCTCTTCTAGATTGTCCCCTTCCAGAGATTTATTCAAAATTACAGATAAACCAACAACTTTCAACAATTTCAACCAAAAGCAGTATTATTTATGTATCATATACCTCCATGCATTAGTATTTTATTGGGCTTTCCCTTAAAAACAAAAAAAATCAGCAAAGTAAACACTGCAAAATAACAAATGTAGCTAATTTCTGATCACAAATCTTACAGATGACGTCTTTCCAGCAACACTTTTCTATCATCATCAAGATGAATATAACATCTGTTAATCATAATGAATAATGGGAATAAATTAATCAGGATTAAAGAAGTAAATGCTCCTGAATCAGCCTAAGACAAAACCAACATATCTGTATACATCTATACCTGTCATGTACCTTGCAGAGTCCACAGGATGGAGCACCCATTTCTGGGAAAGCACCACTTTCTGGACAGATTTGAAGTGTTGTTCATTCACAGCCAATGCCCCAAGAAAATTTGAAACACATCCCCAGCAGACTCCCAGGCTTAGGCTTAGAACTCATTCTACACCAAGCTCAAAATGTCGCTCCTTTATCAGCATTTCTTTCTACTATGACATCCTTGTGTATCAACTTTCTTAAAGCAAAGCAGCTCGGGGCCAGCTCAAAGGGCTGTGTCAGGTGACATTTGTGACAGTAGCCTGCACTTGATGCTCAAGGAAGAAAAGAATGAGTGGATGGGTAAGGGTGGGTGCCACCACATCCGTGTGTGAACAGTACGTCACTGCTGGGCTGGAGAGACGCCCCACAGACCACCCGAAAACAAATGAAATTACACGGTGCACTTCGACTCAGGTAGTATCAGTTCCACCAGGAATGAGGGTAATAATAGAAACCTATAATTTCTTTAGAAGCCTCATGATACTCTGAGTACTTTCTTTCATAGAAGGAGCAATTCTCCTGTGAACAGAATGATGAAAATTAACCAACTTCATGGAAAAGTTAAGCTTGAAAGGATGCCTAAGGAAAATACACCTTAAAAACCAATAACTTCTCCCTGGAAGACTATACTGTATGAGTGTTGTCTAACTTGCTAACTAATACAAACATTTTCTAGCAAATAACATACACCTTGTGAGTTGTTTCAAAATACAAACAGTGCAAACTAGTCACCACATATCAGTCTGTTTATAAACACAATCCTGACTCAACACCATTATGACAAAACAAACAGGACTGTTTCAAATGTATGACACAACCCCAGATAACTACAATACAGAGAAAGGTGTTAAATATCTAAATCCATGCTGCAGATGTTGGTAAAATTCACTAATATCCAGAAATTAAAAATCTTGTACAGCTATCACCTATGCATATTATTCCTAAACTAATAGTCAGAAACTTTCTTCAATCACAAAATACTTTAGATTGCAATTTCCTCAATGCAGTGACCTTCTTGGTCTCTATTATAACCCTATATAAAAAATGAAAGATTTTTTTATAAATAATACACTGGAGTATAATGGATATTCAAATTTACATATATGTGTTCCTTTACGAGTAGACTTCTGTCATATTTTCTTTCGTCTTTTCTTTCTGACTTTTGTATCTTCCCTTTGTATTTTAAAACTGAAGGGAAGTTATTCTGAAATCCAGTGTTTGACAGAAGTATAGACTTCTTGTTCCAATATCCTCTGGGAGTGGAAAGATGCAGGATCATACGACCTCAAACTTGTAAAGCAACTCTTTTAAATTATGTACTACAGCAATAAATGTTTCACATTATGATCTATAAAAATAATAACCCTCTCTGATATAGTGTTGGACTCCAATTCATCTGCTGCAGTTTTGTGGTCTTAATGCAATTAAAGTTACCAACTGTGTAAACATATCCTTAGCAACAATCCACAAAATTTGCAGCTGTAGACAACAGAAAAATTTCACGGCTGTAGTTGCAAGTCTGAACAATTTTTCTCCACAGAAGAGAGTATTCCATTAAAGTGTTTATCTTTGGTCATAAAATGTTCTCTTGCTATTATTTCAAATAGTAGTTTGATATTTATTAAGACAAAAATTTCTTTCTTTAGAAAGTCTACCATCTCCCTTATCATTTTATTATGGTTTTTTTTTTTTTTTGGAAGGTTGTACTTCAAATCCACTACATTTTTGTGTGAAAAAACTTTTCAAATTTTTTTTCTGTTCAGTGACATCTCTGCTTCCAGAACACAGTGGCAGGCAATTCCAATTATCCAGGAAACAGGAGAGAGCAGGCTTAAGCAGATGGAAACACATGAGAATAGAAAAGACTACAGATAAAATTATTTTTCCTGTTCTTAAGCAGGAATAGGAAAATGCTCAGACAGCATAATTATGATCAGTGACGTGCAGATTACCAAACTGTGCCAGAGAATACACCCACCAATCCCTTCCCTGTGGCTGTATGTATTACAGGCCAGTGCAGGAAAGAAGTGGTTTAAAAAAACATTAGTTTTTAAGCATTTTTCAGATACTGAAAATACATATACATCATGGTATGTGTAACAGCACTATACAAAAATTACCTTATTTCAAGACATTCCTTTCACTTTGAATTTTTAAAAAGGTGTTCAGCCTTTTGTCTGTGTGAGCGATTTCATCAGCAGGGACACAAACATATTTAGACCACTCACCATCCATGCCTGAATGCTGACTGATGCTCGCAGGTGCCTGCTGAAAGGAAGGACACAAACCTCTGCTTCTCCCTGCTCCTTCCCTGTGCTAAGCCTCATTCCCAATGCCAGGGCCCAATATCCCAAACTGCCCCTGAGGGTAAATCCACACCCCAGGCAGGAGGGTGGATGGGAAAGCAGAATTGTCCAATTCAATCCTACTGCAACAAGGGCTGAGGAGGGGAGCAGGAGACACAAGCTCTGCAGAGGAGTCAGAAGCAAGAGTAGCTTCCTAACCTCCCTTCCGTGGTTAGGCTCACAGTGGGATAAGCTGGCCACTCAGGGCATCTCCATTGCAGTCACTCTTGACTGCTGGAAGGGGATCAGGTTTGCAGCACAAGCAGAGCTGTTCCCAAGAGTCACTGTGGGTGTCAGTGGGCTCCAACACAGGTCATTGCCTCTGAGACAATCTGATTTCAAATGCTTTGAGTTTGACATTAAATAATTAGTGTGTCTGTAGGAGCAAATTTTGTATTTTGTATGCACATGAAACAGATGACAGTAAAACTGAAAAGCAGAAGTGCAGCTTTTTGCACAGTCCCCAGAGAAAGAAAACACATTCTCAACAGGTGCTAAAATGTGTCTGCTCATAAGACTCTTCATGAGAAAATCCTACTAAATTTACTGTTTTCACATCTTTGCCTGAAGTACATACCAACATGTATGACCTGTTTCCTCCTCTGAGCCTAATGACAAACCCAAATCCCATTCAAATAAAATTTAGAGTTGCATTTTCAAATGCATCTCTTATTAATAGTACTGTAAGACCAGGTTTGAGTATGCCATTTGGTATCCAAAATGATAAAGAATTAAAGTTTTAAGATTTCTAGGGCAGTTGATAGGAGTCTTCCAAAATCAACACTGTGGCATTAAGCCGTTTGACCCACAGTGAGAAGACCAAAACTCGTGAAAATCAGTATTATGTAAAAATGCTTGGGACAGAAATGTACCCTCTTCTCATCTGCTAAGACACAACTACAGGCCACATGTAACTTTTCCTGTAGAAGAAGTGTTTCCTAGTTTAAAATGGCATATAGGCATCCTGGGAAAGGAAAAAAATCCATTTAACTAGATATGCTGGAAATAAACAGAGATGTATTATTTTAAATAAAAAGCGGAACTGTTTCATCTGTTTGTAGCAACCAGTAAGTAGCAAATATAGAGAATACCATGAGAAATCATGTTCCAGAAACTCATGCTTTCCAAATACCACCTATGGGACATGGAATAGTAAGTTACGTAGGCAGTGTGTTGACCAAAATAGAAATAGAGGGGGCAAAAAGCTATGTCTAAATTGACATCATTTTAAATAATAGCATTTTACTGCATTTATGGCCTGGTGTGAAGTACCACAAATTTGCATTCAGATCCATATGATCAAGCACAAAACTCTCACAGGCAGCATGTGACCATCTACTGCTAATTTTCTGTTTCCCCTCCACTCTTCCCCACCACAGCCCATTGCTGGCAAATCTTCCTATGGATATTCTGAAAGCAGAAGAAATCAAATGCATACAAAATACCAGCAAATAGCACATTCTGCTAGGAAAAAAAATGAACTTGCAGAATGACTACAGATTCCAGTTCAGATTCACATGGTTTGTACTTGTGCTTTCTTCTGATGCAGATGTAGATGGCACCAGTTTGGGATATTTTCATTCCACAGCCATGAAAAAGAGAACTGTGGCAATAATTTCCTAACTTTCATGTGAACACAGACTGATCAAGCCAAATTCCTGTTACTGACCAGTTATATTTACATTCACATTACAGTGCTTCTATGACTGGAGCTCTCTCTTTGGTGCTAATCCAGTAGCTCAGAGCTCAAGCAGTAAATGCCTCTTTTAAATGGAGTCCTTCATGTTTGAATGCATATTGTCTTTGAAGAAATTATCAATCTGAGATTAAAGGCATCCTGTAGATATGGGCAGGGAGAAGTACCTCTGAGCTAGGTGAAACACCATGACCTCAAGACAGTAAAATCAGACAGATATTTGGAAGTGAATTATCAATTATTTTATGTATTGCTCTGGAGAGCTTATAGTGCTGCTTATTGTCAGGATTTCCTAAAGGAAAAGCCAAGAAAAATCTCACAAAGCTGTCTTTTAAAGAGTAAATTGTGCAATATCCTGTGATTCTCCACATTCCCCAAAAGTAGAGAAGACAAAATCAAAGAACACACTTGGCAAAAGAAGGTTGTACATTAAATTCTCTCTATTAACTCTTTCCTATAAAGAACAGTTGCATCCTTCACTCCTGAGTACGTCTAAGAAAAAAAATTGGCCCAATCACCTCTAATAATGTTGGAGAGAAAACTTTAATAGAGAAAGGGTTAAGAAATGGGTTTCCCAACATTACTTAGAGAAAAAAGTTTTATATGGTCAAGTCATGAATAAAAATGAAACCTGGTAATCAAACTGACTACTTACTTCAAATCAGGTTTCTTGGCAGTTTTATATACATTGAAGGCACTAGACTGTATCTATGAGCATTAATGTATTCTGTAAAAAGTAGCTTCCTCTTGAATAGTCATGCATAGATTAAGATCTTTTGATGCAGCACTGTCTCCTCAAAGCATCAAAAATAAACTTTAAAGAGATTCACTGTAAATTGTTTTCATCTACTTGCAGTTCTTTTTATTCAGCTTCTCATTGCAAAACATGAGTTCACAATTGTTTGCTTTTATGTCAACTGTATGAAACCCTAGAGGTTCAGAAATGGTGACTGAGAGCCAAGGCTGCACCTGTACCCTGGCTTGGACTTTTCTCACTTTCCTGCAGCTTGATTGCCCATCTCTCCTGTGTGCCAGAGCTCCTGCCTGGGACACATTCCTAGGGCTTCTTGCCATGCAGAGGTTGCTAAGGGTAGATGCTCCTGCACCACTGAGCCTCACCCCACCAGCAGTCAGGATGTGGCTTCAGACATCAACCCAGAGCAAGAGCTCAAACGGGCCCCCAGGTTCCCTAGACTAATTAGTTCCCTAGACTACTATGTCACACAGTCATAATCTCTAACTTGTATTAAGACAGTGGCAGAAATGGTCTTGATAAAAAGCTGTTAGCATCAAAACTTATGAATCTTAAAGGAAGATATGCATAGCTGATATATTTAAATTTAATAGCTTCAGCAGGAACCCCTGACAAACCCAAAATCAGCATACAAACCATGTACTAGAAGGTATTAAACTAGGGAGCATAAATTTCACTGGAAAAAAAAAAAAAAAAAGCAGTCATCAAAGAAGTCAAAGAAAAACCTTCAGGCAAGAAAATACACCCGTCTTGTCAGTGATAGCAGCCAAACCCTGGATTTTCCTTATTTCTCTACAATTGGCTCTCTATGAAGATGACTTTTCTGATCTAGGGACATCACTTAACAAGAAATAAAATGCTTTAGGCAAGTCATCTGATCCTTTGTTTCCATGCTACAGGAGTTTTTTATCTACTCAGAAATTCAAGGTAAAACAAAAAATTATCCTATCAATAGGATATAGAAAACTGGACCCCTGAAATGGGACATACCTGGCAACTGACAGCAAATTTTGACCAAATGAAGGTAGGATGCTCACAGTGTTTGTGACAGAGATTGTTTCAGCAAGTCTGGTTTTGACCATGCCTCAGTGGTCTCACAGCTCTGAAACAGAAACCAGAACATGCCACCAGAATGAGGCAGCGTGTGGAAGGAAAGAGCTCATTGGAAATAAACGGCAGAAAATAGCAGAGGGGATAAAAACCAGGGTCTGTTTCTGAACATCTTTATCAACATTCTTTATCAGATGATAAAGAAGTTGCTTTTAAAAAATCTACCTATTTATGAGCATAAATGGAAAATTACAGTCATATGGCAAAGGATTAGAGAGACCAACCCAGACTGAGCCACAGCACTTGCAAGGAAGAGAAAATTATGTTGCAACAGACAGTAGCATTTAGAAAATCTATTCAAGCATTTAGAAGATCTTTTTCAAAATTATAATTGCATTTTGAGCATCAAAAATTTAAAATAGAAATGCATGTACATTCTGTAAGCCATCCTGCCGAGGGACTTAACTGGCAACTCCTGCATACCTTCATATGGTAATGGTGTCAGGAATTCATCTCCTTTCCTTTGCAGCCATATAAAGGAAAATAAAGTTAGTGCCTATCTACATAACCACAAAAGTGACAGTTTGTGTGGATGCAGGTACTTAAAACATTGGATAAGAAAATACAATTTAGGTAAAAGGCTTCAGTGATGTTGCTCCAGGGAAGCAGTACTGTGGGAACACCTCTGCAAAATGCCTCATCCAAGATTTCAAGACACATTCTTCTGGGACACTATTATGCCCCACACTCCTCAGCTGGGCAGGCTGGCCCAGGCTGCCAGGCCATGTCTCAGCAGGCAGCAGCACAATCCCCACTGGCCCCAGATGTGCCAGGGAGCAGGGAGGTGACACAGGCATCCCTCAAAACAAATCCACATCTACCAAAACAGTCCCTGTGGCTGGGGAGGAGAGTTTCTTGTTAACCATCACTATGGTCAAGATGCCACCCACATGGTAAAAAACCTCAGTTCCTCTTTGGCGTTATCCAGATGAGCATATTATGTCAAAAAGGGAGATTTGCTGGGGTTACAACTACAGAAATAACATGACATTTTTTGCTGTGTTGCTCAAACCTACCACCGCCTCCAGGCTGTCCCAGGGCTCCTGAAGAGGAAGGCAGGGTGTTTCCTGCAGCGGGGGTCAGTCAGGCCCTGCTCCACCAGCCTGGGCCCCAGAGACACCGTTTTGGGGTGATAAGTAAGGCTGGAGGGATGGAGAAACTCATGTTCCTTGCCCTGCCCCTGGTGCAGGTCTGCAGGGCCACCCTGCCAGCTGGCCATTCAGCATGTCCGTGTCCGTATGGGCTGTACAAGTCCACTTGACCACAGGCAGGATCAGTCCTAACAGGGGCCAGCTGTGCAAACACCTGCTGGGCAAAAAGGAGAGGCCTAGGGCTCTTTGGAGGGGCTTGGCCATGCCCTTCTTTATTTCAGGTTTTTCTCTAGTGGTTTTCCTATGTTGTTGCACCCAAATCAGCTCTGGGGCAGATGGCCCCGGCTGACTTGGACGCATACCAGAAAGGGCTGAGCAGGTGCCACAGAATCTCATGAACAAGTCTTGTGCAATGAAGACTTTTTTAGGAGTAACTTCTTGGCAGCAGTACCAGTCTAAGAAGTCACACGCCCTATTCCGCTCATCCTGTGCTGCACCCTCACAAACATCTGTGCACCAAATCACACCAAAGAACTGATGCAGCTAAAAACCCCTATTTTTGTGACTTTTTGCTCAATTGTTTGTAGTGGATTCATTCTCCAGTCCATGTCACTGCACAGCTACACAAACACAGAGGCCAGCAGATGACCAGTATGAGAAATCCTGTGTGAGTCAAGCCCTGAGTGCACGGGACTGGGGGACTGCCCTGAGCATGACACATCAGCAGCCACCAGGACCAGGGAGCTGACAGCACCACAAGGACAGGCGAGACCTCGGCACTGGGCACTGCAGAGTTTCAGACCCAGAGCTTTGGTTGAGTCAGGGAGAAACAAGGTTAAACCAGCCCAGTAATGCAGGCAGCAGATCCCAAAGGAAAACAGCCCGGGACAAGAGACAGCTATTGGGTAAGGGAGACCACTGCAGGAGCCTCCTGAGCAAATCTCTTATTCTGATGTGTTCAGATAGGTGGGAATATTATATAAGCAAAAGGAAAAGTGACGCAGCAATTTATTCATATGTACTTCTTCACACTGCCAGTGTGAATCTTAACTAATTCAAAATTAATTTAATTTTCAAAATCACTTTTAAGGAGTAAAATTGCAAAGTTGACTGGTCCACAACCAGATATGATGCAAGGTGAAATTCCAGTTTTGTGTATTACATGACATACAACATTATATTATTCCTTAAAGCCCACAAACTTTATAAGATACCAAAAAAAAAAGCAATTTGTACACTGTCGGCTCAGCCTAGAAAATACCTACAAGCAATTCCTACACTGAAAGCTCAGAGACCAAAAACACCAGCCTGCCAAGATCACAAGGATACTGTTATCAAAGATAAAAATCTCATGGTAGGCTGTTTCCCCAGAGTTACCTGCACTAACCAGGAAAGTCTCTTTTGCTCCTTCAGTTTCACAAGAAAAAACTTAAGTCAGTACAATCTGGAGAGAAGAATTCCATGGGAAAAGCTAGCCAAGTGGGAATAAGAATCCCCCAAGAAATACCTTTGTGTGTCCCCAAAGTGTATTGTGGTTTATCAAACATATTAACATGATGCAGACGTACACTTTAAAAAAAAAAAACCTACTAGGTTTCTTCCCTAGAACAGCCTTAGGTTATAAACTAAGCTGCAGAGAGGCCAAAGATACAGGAGGTGAGCAACAAGAGTCATTCTCCAAAGGTGCAGAATTCAAATGAATCAGCCCTTCAGGAGAAAGGCTGGATGTGAGTAACTGCCTACATTGCCCCTCAAAAGCAACTAGCTGCCTCCAAAGTTCATCTTCATAGAGGAAAACACAGCTGAGCTTAAGACTGAGCAAAAAGTCCCAAGCTCAGAGATATCAGAGACGTAAAACACAGCCAGCTGCCTGCACCTTGGGTGCGAGCAGCCTCGCTGTGTCTCTGGAAGGATCAGGGTTTTCTCCTGCCTTAGTTTAAAAACAGGGTAAGAAAGTTTTTTTTCTATACAGTTACAGCCAAAAGAATGGGGATAAGATGGTGGTTTTCTCTCGGTTTAACTGGGGAACCCCGGGAAAGGAAAAGCTCCCACGCAGCATGTTCCCACCTGGCACAAATTCACCAGGAGTGCAGAGGAGCGGGGAGGCGCAGAACCAGGTCCTGCATCTCTCTCCCCGCAGCCGGTGAAGTGCCCTGGGCTGGGCAGGTGACAGCGAGCGGGTCCCTGGCCCCGGTACGGCCCGCTGGGCTCGCCGCCATCCGCCCGCTGCGCGGCGGGACCCCCGAGCCGCTCCTGAGCCCCCCGAGCCGCTCCTGAGCCCCCCGAGCCGCTCCTCAGCCCCTCCAGAGCCGCTCCTGAACCCCCC